>CM036541.1:19072169-19139669 GCA_020745685.1 Tautogolabrus adspersus | reverse complement strand
TGTGTATGTGTGTGTTGCTAGGCTGTGGGTGGGAGGCAGACTGAGGCTGAATGCGACGCTTTGGAAAGATGGAGTTGCTTGTGGTAAAGGTAGAGAAGGCATTTCTGTATTTTAAGTCTTTTTTGTTTCCTTGAGATTTTTTAAAATATGAATTTAAGATTTTTCAGTTTTGGTTTAACAATTGGTCTTAAAAAATGTTTTAACTATTATTACTTCTTTTTTTAGGGAGCATGCAAAAATCATTACATCGTCACAATCAACTTCAATAAGTGATTTGTGGTTTAATCCTTATTCACAGATCAGGGCTCAGCTTTGTTGTGTCAAAAAGTCAAATACAAGCCAAAGTATATTTTGTATGAATATTTGCTTCTTTTTTGCTTCAGTGCTTTTTGCTTTTGTGTGTATGTCTACTTGCAGTCTTGTTTGTAAGCTTGTGAGAGGCCCTTCGTCAATCTGAACCTGCTGATGAGTAAATCCATGTTAACAAGATGGCAGCTCTTAAGTTGAAGTGCTGCGGCCCAGCTTTTGGACTGTGCGCCTGACAGACCAACTTAACACTACCATGTTATTTTTAAAGGGGCCACTTAACACCTTATTGATCTGCAGACCATAGGGGCTCATTAGATGAAGGCTCAGGGTTAGTGTGGTGTACATGAAGCACGGTCTGTAGATTCCATACCACAGGACAAATTCTAATAAAGAACTATTTTACTCCCTGTAGCTGGCTCGTTACTCAGTTGTGGTTTTGGTTAGCCTTGGTAGTTCTTACTGATTTTAGTCTGAAGGTCCTCATCTCATTTTTGAACTTTTCAGTTAATAAGTGTTTTCCAGGAAGGTAATCTTAAACAGAGCTGCCAAGTGTCACTCACTTGAACATAGGAGTCATCCAATTAAGCATCTTCACACAGTCAGTCACACACTAATCCTCCTATTTCATACGGTGAGAATCATAAATTGACCCTTTTTTTATTTTTTCCCCTCTAATATATTTCCTCACTTGCTGCTTGCCATAATCAGAGCCCTATTCTGCTTCTTATTGGCTTACCCAGATATTAACCCTAACCCCCCATCAGTCCTCCTGCCTAAATCTAACCAAGAGGCAATGAGGACTAACCAATCAGCGGCAAAGTATGGCGGACACACACTTGTAAACAATTCAAAAAATAACTTTGTTAGCTGAATAATGACTGTCTTTCAACTGAAGCGGAAGTTCAAATGGTATGTAACCAACTCATTTTGACATGAATTATGTTATTTTCTTAGCCTAATAAAGTGCGTTCTTAAATAGTCACTCCGAGCAGGAGTAAGTTATTGGCTGGTGACTTAGCAGAGGACAGGTTGCTGAATGCGGTGAGTTCAACAACAAACAGCTATGACTTAAAAGGTGAGTAATTTTTCATTTTAGTGTAGAGTGTCAGATTTGCAGACATGCAGCTCAGGAGTTTTGTGCACGAGTAAAGACACCACTAGACTATTAAGCTCTATCTTAAACACACAGTTTACAATTTCCGTCCCCAGGGGTCTCAGGTTTATGAACAAAATTAGAAGAAGTGTAGATGTATAATGTCATGAAGTGTAGTGTAACTTGTTTTTAGCTGGGGTTTTTTTGTTTCCCCGAAAAAGGTGAACACACAGAACACACTGATACCTTTGATATTTACTGATTACTGTGGATCCAAACAAAGTTGGAAACATTTGGGATCACAACACAACTAAATATAATATAAAGGTCTGGTTGAATTTAGACATTCATGATGAAGAAATGTTACTTGTCGTTTTGGGGGGTATTACTTCTTAAATATTATGTGTTTGAGTAAGGGGCTCCCTGTGTATGAGTGGATATGTATCTGGTACATATCAGAGCCTGTGTGATAGTTAAAGGATGAATCTCTAGCAGGAAACCACAAAGATGGCACACTCACAATCTCTGCATTATACCTACCATACACAGAAATACCATCCCTGTGTGTGTGATTATGTCTGTGTGTATGTGCATAATGTATTGTGCATCTTTGTGTGTAAATACATTAACTAGTACGCTTAGCTACATGTTATACTGTCTGTGATATCTTTTGATTTCTTTTTGTCACAGTTTCAATCAAGGGAATAAAAGTTACCTTTCTGATTTACTCTTCCTCATTTTTCTTTACAAAATTACAAAATGGAAAACACTGCACTGTCTTAAAGTTAGTTGTATATGCAATACATTTATCAATGGGATTATCATTTTGGCTAAGGGAAAGAAGAAACAAAGACATTATGTAATTTACATGCTAATAATTCAGCTGATATAAGCATGTTTTGTTTGTACAGCTCTTCTCCATGGTTTTTAAATAGAATTTGTTTACAGGTTTGTATACTTCCCTAAGAGATAACACCTTTCCCTTAAAGAGAAATTAACAAACTAAAGCTGTATGATAAGCATTATAATAAGGGTTTCTCTACAGAGTTCAATAAATTCAATCGAGGATCTGAAATATGTTTCTGATTAAAGTTTTTGTGTCTTAACTGTCAGATACTGATCAGACAGTGCTGGTGCTCACATGTGAGAGTGTGTTTGTATGTTACTGTCTGGTCTATGTGTGTATGTGCTGAGTGACGGACGCAGCGGGGGTATCAGTGACAGTGTGTCAGGCGTGTAAACTCAGCCTGACCTGGGGTCAGCTTTGGCCCTCCAGATCTCTCAGCACACACACAAGCACACACAAACACTATGTTCTTGTTTCTCTTGTACTGTTACTATTACTGATTAATATCGCTTTGTCAAAAGGATGCAGCTTTTAGAGTTACTTGTGGTTATATTATCTAGGCAAGCTGCAATCTCTGCTGTTGAAAAATGAAGCCAATGCGGAATTGCAAAAAACCTGCAGTTCATTGAGTGTCCGCTTCAGGCTGGCTGCAGAAACCCCAGAAGTCACATACACACCCCTTCGGGTGTGAGTTTTTTAAATAACTCATCCGTTTCAATTTCATGAAGGAAGGCAGAAGCATAGCAATAACTGAGCATATGTGCCAATTTTGTAAAATGCCTTTCATTTAGTGAAAAGCTATTTTTTTATAGAGTTCACAACATCTGCTAATGCAATGGATATTTTTTGAATAGTTACCTGGGTGACATTCCCCATGTGTAAAAACTAACAGAGCAGCACAAAGGAAGAAATGTTATTGATGTGTTAGGAGAGGACTTTTGAATGGATGTTAAATAAATGGGGTTGAACCTAATGACTGAATTTTGCATGTAAACAAAGGAGTTGTCTTTAACGTCTGAAGTTTGATTGTCTGATTTTATGACAGGATTATTGTGACACTTCAGGTAGATGCTTTCAGCCCCAGAGGGTAGAAAAAAAAAATAAAAAAATCTATATCATACGTGTAACTCGGAGGTGACTGTACATGTGTGTTTGCATGCAAACATAGACAGTTATGTTACTATAAACAAGCTAGAGTCAGACAAAGTTCAAGTGGACATACAGTCCAGTATTTCCAACCACTGAGGCAAAAGCAGCAGAAATGTTTAATCATAGTGGAACATCTGAAATAAAGACTTCACTGTGTCTCTGCCCAGGAATGAGTCCAGTCCAGAAAGTCCAGTAAAGTGTTTGTTTATGGGTGTGTGTATGTTTGCACATGACACTATAATTGTTTGTGACATGGAAGCAAGGTCTCGGGCCATCTTACTGTAATTTAATAATGTGTATGAGTACAGAGAGGAACAGGAAAGGTGTGTTTGGAAAATGTGTGTGTGATGATAAAGGAAAAAGAGAAACTATGTTTCTCAGGTCAAATTATCTGTCTCAACTCACGTAGACTGTGTTACAATGAGCCAGAGCGTATCAATGATTGGACCTGTCATTTGCGGATGAATAGCAGAATGTTATAAAGTTCAGTGGTATTATGTAGAAATCGCTCTGTCAGCCTGTCTTTCACACTCTGAGCTCTGATGAGCGGCTGAAATTAGTCATAATCACAACACTGACGTCTCTGTCTCCTGCAGACATGACAGCACACTGCTGTGTCCTCTAGTTCAATGTGAGGTGTGTTTATGTCAGTGTGTACTTTTGTAAAATGACTGTCCATACATACGTCAGTTCTGTGGTGGCATCCAGTTCAAGTATAGCAATGTGCACAGATTCTTAAAGGAGTAGTGACAGAAATCAATGGCAGGCACTGCTTCTGTCACTTTGCTATATTTTTCTTAAAGGTCCTGTGAAGAGTTTTTAACCAATGAAAAAGGCTGAATTTATTGCTGATGTCTATTTGTTCCTACAAGAGCAAACAAGACCAATTCATTCTGAGATCATGTTTTTATATACAGTATATATAGTAATTTCTAATGCCTGTTAATGCTGCCACCAGGTTGGTGTGAGACGAGGTGATTAACTGCTTGACCTGTTACATTTTCCATTGAAAAGATTTGTCAGAAAACACTACTTGCATACAGGATAAGATTAGCAAAGACATACAAAGTACAAACATATTTAAATACCTCACATTAACCCGAGTAAAAAGACACAACCAACAATGAGTTGTTCCTGCTTACAAGTATCACTTGTTGATTGAAGGTCATATAGGGCCTATTAACAATTTTCTCAACATTGATTTATCAAACAGTTGATCACATGTCTGACTTTATTGCTTGCACATGGAGTACACCCACAATTACACACCCACCTCCCACTGCAAAGCAACCAGGAAGAAAGTGGATGTCTCTTGTTAGAAGAAAAAAGAAAAAGAAGGAGAAGACAACAGACAGTGAAAGAAAACCCCCGTTTTTTTCCCTTACATAAGGAAATTGTTGACCAAAAAAAGAAAAAAAAATGACATAGGACAGCATTGCAGCCTTATAGCCAGAGAGTAACAAAGCAAAACAAAAAATCTAATTAACAATTGAAAAGACATAAATGTACATTTGTTTGACTGGGACCTCAGGGAAAACAGTGGTTATGGAAAGTTCTTAAAAATGTTATTTAAAAAGAAATCACAAGCTGAGGAAGAAGACAAGCCACAGCTTCCATCTAATGAGTCCAACCAGCCGTGTTCTACTATCTGTTTGGCCACAAGGATAGCCCGATCGCTTGATCCCCGCTGACACCAGAGCTCTCTCCCGACATTGGTCAGCCTGACGAGGATGTACACGCTATTGAAGAACTACCTTTACCAGAGAACTGAAGATATTTACCTATATTGCCTTGAAAACAACAACGGTAGGCATGTTGTTTTCCTCATTTTCACAGCCTTACATTTTAAGAATTTAATGAAGGGTTTTCATGAAAAGTAGGCTAATGGTATATTATACATTACATGTGCTTTATTGTTTGTTTAAAATGAGGGCTAGTGTTAGAGGTATACATTTCAACCAGTGTTTGAGTTCATCCACTACTGCTGTAAATTGGTTAAAATTCAGTCTGGTGTGCTGTTGAGCAAACATTGCTGGTTGCATCAATCGTATATAAATAAGCCTGAATATAATATAAGAGACAGGTTTTGGTCTGTACTGTTGTGTACAGTCTTTATGGACTGATCTTTGATAGTTGTGAGGGAAGTGCTGTTACTAACATTGTTATGGAGAATGTTGCATCTGATGCTGATTTGATATAATGATATAACGTTGAAAATTGATCATTTTTGACTTATTCAAAGTGTTTATAAGTTCTGTTTCATGAAAGAAATTGGCCCAAAAACAGATCATTAAGACAAAAAGTTTAACTAGCTAGTTCCCTAAAACATCCATATATAAAATACACACTTGAAAATATTTCTATAAATTGGGGGCAAAGGTGTACAAGATTTGAATCTGAAAATAGTCCCTAACAAATGCAGATTTTACATCTGAATTCACAAATCTTGTTTAAAAATGACACTACTATGCAAAGATGTCACAGAATCACAAGAGCTACCTGAGAGACATTTTGGGCCAATCACAATGAGGGAGACATTCTCATCATTTTAGGGCCCATTAAGTGAGTTTGCAGGAAAATATAGATATGTATTTTAATGGGACCTAGCTAATTAAAGGTTTTCTGAAATTATCATTTTTGCAATACCAAGAAAAAGGGGAAATCACTGTTATTGCATGCATTATTTATAAGTCTTAATTCATTTGTGTTTATACATCTACCCTAAAACGTATGGAAAAGCATGGGTTAATATGTCGGCATGCACATGTGTATCCTCGCATGTGTGTGCAATGAGAAGCCTGACAAAATGAAAGGCGGCGAGTGGAGCAGGGTTCAGCACGGGCCAGACCTCCAGCCCTAATCAGGTTACATGATTAATGAGGGGGGGAAATGGGCTCATGTTGTATTAAGAAAATGTGTGTTTGAACCCAAAGCGGCGGGTATCAGCAGCCTAATGCATCAGCCATCGACTGGACACCTGAGATCCACGCTCTGCTGCAGGCGCTGTTAGCTCACTCCCAGCGGGGAGATGCTGCATCGATTCACCTCAAACTCCCTCTTATTCACTCACTCTTTCCTGTGTCTCTTTTTTTTTCTCCTTTTCTTTTTCTCATTTTATATCCTTCCATGCATTTCTTTCACTCCTTCTGTGTTTCATTTAATGACCCCTTTCCTGCCTCTCTTTTTCTGCTCCTTAATCTGTCTTCCTCTTCTTTCCTTACCTCCTTTCTCTCCGCTACTCAAAAGTCTTGGTGGGTTAGCACAAATCGCACAATAGCATCAGTGTTTTCTGTGTCTGAATTTTTTCTGCCTCTGTGTGATTTAAGTTCAATACTGGCTCATGAGCGATGGCCAACACTCAACCATCACAACACAAACATTGGACTGTCATTTAATCTATGGGACTTGTGGCACCACAGGTTTGTCTGATATATTAGCTAGTGCTGCCCCGTCCAATAAAGACTATATCCATTAAGAATGTGTGTAGATACAGGCGGACTTCTTTCTGGCCAGATTTCCTTGACAGGACAAAGGTTTATTCAATATTCAGGTCCTCAAATTTCCACAAAGAAGAAAAAAATCATTTGAAGGTTTTCATGTCAAAACAAGATTTACTTTGTAAATTAGACGTTTTCTTACGTGTGTTTGAAGCTGTCTGTATCTGGACACTCTCTGGGGAGGGGAGTTGTTTCACGCACAGTAGCTGCAGCACACACACAGGAGCTGAGGAGTGATTAGTCTGGATTCAAACACAAACAAACCCATTCCTTGCTTATTTTCCCCTGGAACAATATTCAGTTTTCTATCTTATCAACAGCAGCGATCGCAGTGAAACAAATTGCGGAGTTATATTAATGTGTTTGTGTTGATTCTTGGCCCTGCTGCTGAGTTAACCCTATGTTTTAAGTAAGCCAGTGGTTGCGCCTGTCATTTTTAAATCCTTACCAAAGTGTCAAAAACGGAAAATGAAGTACATGCTGTGTACTATCGAACTTCAAGCTATTGTCAATAACTGTGAAAAATTAGATTTGCGTGTTGTTTTTTTTTACTGGTTTTCACCAATGGAAATCCTGTGGTAGTGCTTTAGAGAGAGATCCTTACATATTATGAACTTTTGAAATTCAATGAAGGCCTTTTTTGTAAAAATTCACTGCCCATCATAACAGTTGGTACACAGTATGATTTACCTGTCTGTTACAGCCGCAGATGGATGCTGTTTTCCAGTGAGAGCTGTGGCGAGGAGTCACTGATCTGGTAACACAACTTTTTTGCCTTTTTTTTCTCGTATAGGTCACCAAAGACACAACCTACTACTACATAACTTCACTTTTTCTATACTTTTGTTTTGTGGGATACAGCTTATGATTGTCTTCTGTTTTAAAAGCCTGAAGCATCTGTTTTGCTTTCAGATGCTGATTGTTGACTAAGTAAGGAAACCGAAAACATTTTTGGATCACATATTGGTTATCAAATTTGAACAAACTTTAATAGTGTGGCATTTCAGTTATTTATTGAAATGTTTGTTTGTATGTAAATAGAAACTTATTATGGTTTAAGAGCTATTTGTTGTTTTGTCGGCTTTTTTTTTTCTTTAAATGTTTCGACTCATTCAGAATAAAGTTCAACATGGATTTATGGTTTATAAAATGAATACTGTTGATGCATTTCTTTCTGTAGAGACAGGTTTTTTGTTTGGATTAACATTTAAAAATGTAAAAATAAAGGTGTTCATTCAAGTGTCTGGAGGGTTAGGTACAGTGAGGGATAGAAGCTGTGGCAAGCACAAGACCAAAGGGTCACAGGGTGCAAAAAGTGTCCTTTTGACAGCGTCAGGTGTGTTTCCTCAGTATGAAAGCTGATGGTGTTTAGCAAAGCAAACAGTAAGAGTATGGATTGAAATCAGGATATGAAGAGGTTGTGACGCGGACAAAGATGAAGTTTTCCTCCTTGTGGTGTCGTTTACTCCCTGGCTCAAGTGAATATGTCAGATTTATGAATAATCAGAGCGCAGTCTGTGTTTGCTCTCCTCAACTCAACCATCATCTCCAATGAGATAGTTTACTCTGAAAAGTTCAGTTACCGACTCACACACAAAGGAGAAGTATGAGGCGTTCATTAAAACAAAATAACCCGCGGCTCAGAGAATCAAAGCAATAACGCAGACTGGATAAATAAATAAATGAATGAAATGAAGATCATGAAGGAGAGTCTGAGAAACGGTGACGAGACCGCAAGAAAAGCCTCCAGATATGGAAACAAACCTGCAATATATAGACAAACGATTAGCGTAGCATGTCATCAGTAAAGATGATTCACTGTTGTAGCGTCTCGTTTTGATGCATGCACACACACACACACACACTCGCACTATGGATTCTGCAAATACAGCAAGGAAAATATCTGTGTTTTCAAAGTATTACCAGTCATATTTTCATATTTCTTTCCCCCGCTGTTATAATTTTCTCCCCTGTCAAACAAATCAAAACGCCAAGACCAAACTGAGGCCGAGGGAGTGGCTCACATTTTCCACTGTCAGGTTCACAAACGCTGCTCTTACAAACAGGCTCTGTGCAGGGAGACATGACCTGTGTGTATACGTGTGTGTGCGAGGTGTGGGTGTAAGATGGCACTTGGCTCATGTTCAGGTCAGTTGGTACAGCTCACTCTGATGGAACTGTACTATCCTCTTATGCAGGTCTATGCAAACATCTCTTTAACGCTCTGTTAGTAAAACTAACCTTACATTTTTTTGTCAGTTTTTAAATAAAATAAAATGGTTTTGCATTTTCACAACAATGTACACACGTTTTTTATTTATAAAGTAAATGTTTTATAGAATTGAAAGTAATTACTTGAAGAATAAAACTGCATCAACATTATAGTAAATAATATGTCATACTATAGATTGACAACATTGATAATTGCTATTAGAAATCCAGATTGATGTTAAATGTAATGCTGTGTGAGTGTTTGTCTATTGTGTTAGAAATCTAGTTTAGATTCATGACAAGTGATCGTGTCTGGCCTGCAGATGTTTAACCCATTCAGTGTCTGAATTTGTTTTCTTTCTTAATCAGTTCAGTTAATGTAGAGGGGACGATTCTGTTCACTGACACCGATATTTGTGTAAGTTTACGCCTAAATAAAATTGAAACACACTACATAAATCCTTAACATTGTATTGGTGTGTTTCTTCACAAGTCATATGCCTAACTAAACTGAAAATGTATATGTCAAAGCAGGAAAAAAAAAAAAAAGTAGGATGATGAAGCAAGCGTCCATTTCATCACCCAAACAGGATGACCAGGTGATACGCTGCCTCCTGGTTACATTTCCCCTCAGAGCGCCATCCGTCATCGAGGGGTCAAAGATCAGGAGATTCATCAAAACAGTTTGTGCAGCAAGAGGTACACAGAGGAGCCTCTCAGGATTAGAGATGGCCCCGCTGTGTTTACGGCCATCTGCATTAAGACTTCTACCATCATCACCCAGGCCTGTTCGGTGTGAACTCAGCAACCGGTCCAACGTGTGAACCATCACGCAAACAATCACTGCAGTACATTCTCACTGCATTTGCTTTCTTTCCAGCTACACTCGCACCAAAGAAGAAGAAGAATCAACATGTAACAGTAGTACATGGAGCACTGCTACTAGGCTTGTCACGATGCCAATTTTTTTAAACTTTGATTCAATACTAGTAAAAATCAAACAATATCAATACCAGTTTTAATAGCTTTTTGACAAAAATGTAAGTCCTAGTTACCAGATATTGGGTGATTTTTTAGTTTTTAACTACAAAAAATTGCAGGCAAACTCCTGCACTGTCTAAATTAGATGCCAGTGCAGTTTTGCAATTTAGACAATGTTGTCTCTATTTTGCTTGCGGCAGCTTTTGATTTATAATGAAATCAGTTTTTTAAGGCTTATGTAGCTTATACTATCAATTATAAAAATAGTAGAGATTATAGGGTTTTAAAACACTGACGAATGTATCGAAGTATCAACGTTTGTGATGACTTAAACGGCTTCTTTTGTGAGTACTTGTCCTTCTCCTTGTTTTTTTCCTTTTAAAGTAAGAGCCTCTACAGGCTCTTTATGAACAGCAAAATCTGTTTTAGTGTAAATGGGTTACTAAGGGGATCGCTGAATCAATCCTTAAACTACATTGGATACATTTTCGGACATTCACAAACTTTGTATTGATATGAAATCCATTAATTTCAGCTACTGTGAAACTTTCACTAAGATCCCAGACTCCTTTCACTTTCGAATAGCTTTTCAGTCATCTTGGATAAGATATTTAACGTATGTCTGAACAGAAAACAGCAAGAACTAAAGTTGTACCATTTTAAACAAATCAATGTGATTGCTTGATGGAGACAAACAAAAATTTGCAGATCCCACTTATTGTCATCAGTGCTTGGTGCTTCATTGTGTTTTTATCTAAGTAGATGCAGCAGTGAAGCTCTTCCTTATAGCCTGGCCTGGATGTCTAGCTCTATGTTACTCATCCACAGACTGTATTTGATGCCTATCATGTTTGACGTGCGTTGATTGCTAGACAGCTGGTGTTGAATTGGAACTTGCCCCTGAGCATCTGAGTGGTCTTTTTAGCACATTATTTGGGTTTCTATGTAAACCTTAATATGATGTCTGCCTCAGCTTGAGCAAGAAAGTCTAGAGGGAGGGAGTAACCAAAACTATCTTAATAATGAATCTTGGAAAAACTTAGGTTTAGTTCACATTTTTCCTTGTTGAAAAAGAGTCCATAAATCTCTGTATGTGTCTTTCTCTCTGTGTTCTCGTCTTATGATGGTGCTGCCTCCATTAGCTGATGTTTGGACACCTGTATAGGGCTCCGGACTCGGCGAGGAAGGCTGTCATCGAGGGGCTTTGGTAAATCGAGAGATTATCCAAACAGTGGGACACTAGCTAATAAAAACATGCCCCCCCCTTCATTGCATTAGTGCTGCATTAGCACAGAGGGTATGGAGAGTGGGGACACAGGGGTCTGAGTGATGTACGATCCAAAGCTATTAGAGGGACCTTCTGTAAATTATTAGTGATTTATTGCTGGTTCTATTTGTGAGATGAGTTATTTAAAGGTGAGGTGTGAAAAGACACACAGTTACAGGACAGGCAGGTAAAGACATGTTAATATTATCCGTAAATATGACAAATGATTTCATAAAAATAGAACATTGAGATGGTAATTGAGTTGTAATTAACTAATCAATTAGCACAGATAAATATAGTGTGGATGTCTTACAAACATTTGAATTCATATATTTAAATTCTAACCTAACATACACCTATTTTTCTCCTGTATTTATTGTTTTATTTTTTCAATGAGCAGAAACAACAAAATTCCAGTTCAAACTGCTCTAGTGAAGATTATTGTTTTAGAAAAGATCTATTTTCACATCAAACGTATGCACAAGGTATTTAAAATAACCCTTATCCATCTCAATTTATTCTACTACAAATTCTGAATCAAATCAATGACGTCAGGTGACAAAGTCATAATTAGGACGCTGCCTGTTTTACAGTCTGAGTGTGTGTGTTCGTGTGTGTCCTGTGTGTGTGTGTGCACTGGGCCTGAGAACACAGTGAGCACAGTATTCTCTGTGCTGCTGTACAGCAGCCACACTCAGGGTGTGTACGCCGGTCATAGGCATAAACTTCCATTTCTGTCCATGACATTTATTAACTCCTACAAATACGACAGCTGCTGTTATTTTTTCTCAAGGCACGGAGAATGAAATCATCTAATTTCCTTCACATAACCTTGGGTGTTTTTTTGTGAAGCTTCTCAGGGTGAATTAAGGGAAAGGTTTCAATGCATTAAATCATTTATTTACACAGCAAAATGCCTCCTTTTCCACCAGCGACCAGCATGGCGTAGGTGCCTTAACACACTGTAATCCATTTATACAGTCAGTTAATATATGAGCGAGGGGTTAAGGGTTTAATATAAAGCAAATTAGATTGGTTAGAATAAATCTGCTTCATCTTTCTTATATGTGTGCAATGTTCTCACTGTTTAACTTGTATGCATTATGAGAGCTTGTGCTTCATCTAAAATATTCAAGAAATAAATGCATTGGATTAATGTTTTCATGTGTTTATTTAAACATTTGCAAACAATAACTTTGCATGTGTTGTGTGAGCAGTTTTAATGTGAATAAAGCGAGACAGCGTAATGCCATTAGGGTGTAATTGCAGGTCTCTGAGGTAGTCAGGCCACTGCTGGTAATAACAGTCAGAGAGAGGGAATCTGCCTTTTATTAAAAACTGCTCTGGTGACTGGGAGTAAATTCATTATCTGACTCTATTAGCTTCAGCAGAGCGGGAATAAAGTAGTGACGAGGTACCGCAAAACACCTCAGGCAAATGTAGACTGTGTGTGTTTGTTGTTTTGTTTTTTATCTCAGCTCATGAGAGTCTCTTAGGATTGTCTTCCATCAGTAACTCAGCAGTGGATATCCAATGTGAAATCAGATTTGAACTCCTTTTAAAAATAGAGAATTTTATGCAAAGTTTTCTTTTGAGGGATGTACTAAATAAACTCAATGCATTTTATCTTTGTTATAAATAATCTTTTTTGAGCCCTAACACTTATTAAGAATAAAAAAATGGCACCTTTTTGGGTTGAGGTGAATCCTGTGTTTTGTGATGTCCACAGTTACACTTGTTTGAGACATAAACACATACGGCGAGGTCCCTAGTCATCATTTATCATGAATGCATAAAGTCAATTATATCAGGGGAAACCGGCAGTCCGCCGCTCATCTCCTCTATCCTGCTTGGAAAAACAGCACAGAGTACATTACAGCTCGTATACATCCATTCATCTCCCACCACTTTACCTCACTTTCTGCCTCCACCATCATGTTTCAACTTATAGGACATAATAATCCCCCAAAAAGCCTCTCCGGGTCTCTATTTCTAAACTATTTTAGAGCAGAAACACAATGGCCGCTCAGCTAGAAGTACACACGAGTAAAGGGGCTCAGTCAGTTTGATGTATGCAGATACAGTATGTCTGTGGGAGATTTCCTCTGCAGATAAAGCAAACACTTTCTGATTTTTAAGAGCTATCTTTCCCTGATATATCCGCTGATGCAACTTACATATGTCTCTGCTATAGGCTGCTTTTACACAAGGGATTTTTGACTGTATTGTTTGAGGTAGAAAAGGTGAGGTAAAATTCATGAATAGCAACAAAGAAATTAAGTCAATGCTGAGGTCTAAATCACAGGTTAGTCTTGTTGATGTGGCTTATAATAACACTGATTTAAGAGCTAAAAGTAAACCAAAACTAAAAGGTGAAACATGTACCAAAATGATGTCAAGTTGAGTTTGTTTTGCCATAGCAACTTGTTCCACAAAATAAAATCACAATTGTGCTTCTGGTTTGATCTGGTTATTTATTTAATAACCAGATCAACACAATGCAATCCCTATCTCTAAACGCTATACAAGTTTCAGGAATTAGGCATTAGCCTGCTTAATTTAACAATGAATTGATCAATTCATCTTCTACGTTTATATTTGTTTTTTTTATACTTTATTATTCCAGGACGGGAAATTCAAGTTTACACTCTGTTATGCTACTCACACATACTGTCGACCTGAAATACTCACATGCACAAACTGAAACTGGACATATGTACATGCATTAATGGAGAAATGTCAGAGTGGGGCTGCTCACAGGGAGACTCCTGAGCTGTTGGGAGTATGGTGCCTTGCTCAAGAGCACCTCATTAGTAATTTCCATACTTAAGTGTGTACTGGGACTTGGCTACCCTCCTGTTCCCAGCCCAAGTCCCTACATGCTGAGCTAATGCTGCTGCTGCTGCTGCTGCTGAGGAAACTGGGGGTGAATAACTTGTTGTGCAGCAGTGACAGTGGTGGGAGTCCACAGGGGTTTGAGGAGCAGACTGTGTGGGCCTATCAGGTTGCAATATTGACCTGAGGTCTGGCTCGAGTTGTAATGGAGAGTTTGGAGTTAGAGGGGGAAAAAATAAAAAATAAAGATTAATCACTGTGTTTGAAAACAACAGATTAAAATGTGGAAAAGTATCCAATACTTGAGTGTTTAAGTGACACAAAAATTAATTTTAAAGCGATATTAACTTATTTATTATTATAAAAATGAAAAATAATATATATAATGAAAATATATATCCATGAAATCTCTGCAGCTCTTTATACTGTAGAAGTTAGTCTTAATGGTCAAAGCAGAAACAAAACCAGACTTCTGCAAAATGAAACAGAGCACATTTGTTTTTCCCTGGACAGTTTAAACTGTGATCTCATAAAGGGAAGCTGCCGATGAATGAGACAGTTTAATATGTAAATTCATCAGGTGAACAGACAGTCATTGTTTGTTGGCAAAAGTTCATCACTGCCCTTCATACTGTAAGATAAATATTGTGTAGTAAATTACATGTTCTATGTATGCTTATAGAACTGTATGACTCACATGACAGTTCTGGATTACATAAAAAGTAATATTTATGCTAAAGAATGTAGGTGGACCTGAACTTTATTAATCATATAATATTCATGCCATTTACATTTGTTTTTAAAGTCTTCTCAGTGCAAGGCGAGGCTAGGCATCTTTTTGATTTGGCATAAATATCTCACAATGTCGATAATGTAGTTGAATCTCATCTCATCTCTCATCTCTCATCTCTAATGTTGTGCAATAAATACTGTATGTGAGTGTGTGACCTGATGCACTTTCTGTTTTTGCATCAATTCTTTCAACACCATAATAAGGCTATATTAAAAATGATCGCTTCTGGATCTCCTCTTTAACATGTATTCTTCAGGAAAAATCTGAGATTATAATAAACTCTGAAACACTTGAACACCTGTGTTATGATGATGTAAAATTCTTGGGTTTGGCTGTAAGAGAGTTGATTCTGTCTCATAGAAACCCTCCTATAATTTTGGATGAAGACTGTGCCTTCAACATCAGAGAGAAGCACGCCACACCTGACTGTTAATTCCTACCTAACCACCGTTTGGGGGTTTCAACTCTGTCGCAGATGCGGTAGGCTAAAAAAATATTTCTTATGGCTCTGGGGACCTTTTAAGCCAGATTTTAAACCGGCTGTTTTGTACAGCACTCTTCCCTGTTGTATTGTGTAGCAGTCTGACTTAAATCCATAGCTGAATTTCTCTTTTCTCATGTTTTACATTCACTTTAACTTCTAAGAAAATGCAAACATTGATTCCTACTTTATTTCTTCCTCTTTTTTTGTATTGAAGGGACTGGACTTTGTGGGGCGACTGCCTTTCACGTCGGGGGGGCGATTAGGAACAGATGGACGAGGTGATGACCCTCCCCGGCAGGCGAGAGCAGCGGCTCAACTGCCACTCAAAATCCCAGCGTGTGGATGTGCGTGACTGTGGATATGTGTGTCGGAGGACGGAGGGGGGTTGTGTTATGGCTGTGAGGGTGCTACGGCAAACAGGGTCCCATGATACGAGTGACTGACACTCCTGCAACATCTGTTCTATGGAAAAAGTCCCTCTTTCTGTCACTCTAACTTCCTCACCAACAGTCTCCCTGGAACCCACACATGCACACACAGAAGAGTCAGATGATCTTTTCATTTTACAGTAAAGCCGAGAGGAATGGTGAAATTACATTAGGGCAGAATAAGATACTCCATTTATGATGTGGCTCTTTGCAGGCTTCTCTACACGGTTGACAGAGGAGGCTGCACTGATGCCTTTACCCTTCTCTTCTCCTTCCTCCCTCCACTTCCCTGCGCCTCCACCTCCGATCATGTTTCTCTCCGTCCATCAGTGGAGAGGAGGATGAGGAGTAGAAGAAAGAGGGGAGGTGGGGGAGGTTTGTTCTGATCAATGGCAGGAAACCAGACGATGGGAAGAGAAGACGTGAAACAGATAGGCCCCATAACCTGCCTACCTACCTACCAGGATACCGCAATCATTTCTCTCTCGCTCGCTCGCTCTCTCGCTCTCTCATTCTCTCCATCTCTTTCTTGCCCACTTCTGTCTTCCTATCGGTGACTAACACACAGTCATCTCTGTTGAAACATAGTCCAGACACCACACATACAAACACGTATTTGACCGCAAACATGCTGGCGAAAAAAACACAGAAGGCCCGAGCTTATACGACAAAACACACACACAAACTTACACACAGCATCTTGCACAAAGCATATATAGCTCTCCCTTTAGGCTGTATGCATATCTATTTACCAGCTCCTTATGGGAGAATGATTAATAATATACAAAATTAGAATATATTCTTCTCCCAGCTCTATGCAAATCACAAACATATTGCTTTCTGTCTCCAGGGGAGGGGGGGACACACACAATCCCACACATGAATACACTGCTGCATGTGAATACATACACACACGTCGTCCAA
Organism: Tautogolabrus adspersus; assembly: GCA_020745685.1. NCBI lineage: Eukaryota > Metazoa > Chordata > Actinopteri > Labriformes > Labridae > Tautogolabrus > Tautogolabrus adspersus. The sequence goes on along the minus strand of CM036541.1, from coordinate 19,122,851 downwards.
GAAATGTGTAATTAAGGCAGACTGAGACAATAGCTGTCTCGTTTGAGTTTATTAATTTGTGATACTTTTATTACCGTTTATCGTCAGCATTTTATGGTGGACAACAGCGATGCTTATTCCTCAAGGTGCTTATTAGCAGAATGAGAGCTAGCCGGTTATTTAGCTCTATTCCTCTGGAGCAAATTATGCAGAATTAGATCGTGGCAGGGGTATGAAACTCACGCTAACCAACTAACCAATGTTGGAAATACAATGGAGACTATAGGGCTTTCATTATATTACAACACAGTGCTAAAATGATCTCCACACTTTTGTTTCAAAGATTTAAGCTAATATGATTTGAAAAGTAGAATTCACAATTTTGAGAGTGATGCATATATTGTGTCCCTGTATGTGTGCAGGGGTAGATGATGCTTATACATATGTGTGTGTTTCTGATCTATACGGTGCAGACTTCTGAGCTCTTGCCACCCCGGCTAACTCTTAACTCCTGTCAAAACATGGAGCTTTAAATTGAATTAGGAGTCCTTGCTGCAGTCCCCGCTGAGCCCCCCAACCAACGCCTTTAACACCCCACACTGCTCGGGAACACACACACACATACACACACACACACACTACTTTCCCACATCTTTTAGATACATCGTCATATGAAAGACGCACAGTTATCAACCCTATAGCACAAATCTCTATATTTACACAAACATCTGAATAACCGACAATGACTAAGAGTACGTTTGATTTTTTTATCTAGAATGCACTGAAGACACACATGCAGAGGAAAGAACAAGGAACATTTTGGCCAGCTCAGCCTTATGTGTCAGTCTCTGTTAATTCACTGCAGCTGAAACACGGACAAAGATACCTTTCCAGTGTTGCTCAAGTCTAAGGACTTTCCTTGACCTTTGAATTATTAATATAATTATATTTATGTGGTTAGTTGAGCTTATTAAGTTTACTGTATCGCCCACAGCCCTGTTTTTTGGATATGAAACCAAAAGCTCTTATTGTTACAAGAGTCAAGTTATTTTTTTTTACTATATATAGCCTGAATATGGAAAAGCTATTTACTTGCAGCGAAATGACGCAGTTCTTATTTTCTTGGCCACAGTAAATGAAAAAGCACCAGAATTGTGAGTCACATGGTGTTTTAAACCACAAATATTAGCCGATAATTGGACACACACTGAGCTGGTTTGTCTGTGTCTGTGTTGTGTCCACTGGAGTTTGGTCTCTGTTGCATAAGTGTCACTGTTCTGTGTTTTATCCACAGATTACTCTCAGTTTGTTCGGTGTTGTTGGCAGATCGAGTTGCTCTATTAGAAATCGTGTTAAAACAATACTGTGGAAGTGAGAGGCTCATTAATCATCGGGCTGACTAAGGCTCTGGACAATGTTGACGAGTAATGAGTGTGTTCCTAACCTATAATACATTTGGGCTGCTGGTAGTCAGGTGGATAATTATAACAGAGTTGATGGTACACAAATGTTCTGTATCTCATCAACTCTGCTGAGAGGTGTAGTCAAAGGCAGGATTTTTTTATTTTTTTATTTTTTTATTTTTTACAGTTTATATATCTGCTCAGAGAAGAAGACAAATCTATCACTATTCCTATTTCTGATATTAGTGCTTGTGTTTATTGGTTTGTGTACTGAATTCTCTTTCCTTATAAACAACTAAAAACAGATGTCTTGTCAAAGTTCTTGTTCGTACTAATTACTGTGAAAGATTTTGGAAAATATAAACAAACAATCTGTGAAAAATAAATACTCACATAAGTTCCCCGACATTAATATCAAACCATTATTCACTTGTGAATACATTTTTATTCAACATAAAATGAGTCCCTCTCACTACACATGACTCAACACATTATTCATTAAGGTTTTTATCGGGTACATCAATTTATGAATGAGTTGCTGTTCTAGTCTGGCACCCACGAATAACAGTTAAGTGGTGTGTGGGACATAACCTCTGCTTGGGGACTGAGCAAAAGGTTACTGAAGTGCATGTGTGAATGTGTGTGTGTGTGTGTGTGTGTGTGTGTGTGTGTGTGTGTGTGTGTGGTGAGTATTGAGCAAAGGCCACTGCAATGCAACCCAACACCAGCTCTTTGTCTGAGGAGCAACTCGCCTCACTACTAACCAGAATGAATCGTCTTTTCTGAATGCATTTATTTAATAGAGAACACGTTTTTCATTTGTAATTAAATTACTGCAATTTGAACTTTCACTTTTCTTGACTAAAATGTGAATTAATTACTTTTTAAAATATTTTTCAGTCAATTTAACATCTTAACTTCCGGTGAATTGTAACTGTTAATGTAAAGCAGAGCTTGGGATACAAACTGGAATTCATCACTGACAATAGAATTGTTATGCTTTAATGAGCTAAAGAGTTCACTGGTTCTCCCCAGAGATAAAGAAACAACAGGATGTAAAGGTTAAGAGCAGAAAAACCTCACCTGCTTTAAACCACTCAGAAAATTCTGCATAATCCTTTTTTTTTTTTTTTTTTTTTTTACAGTTTCTTAACCACATATTGAAGGTAAAAGAGGAAAAACACAAAGATATACTGCTTTTAGTAATCCAAGCTTTAGACAGGAGTGTGTTACAATATCTCCTGTAAAATGTTTGCATGTGAGGCAGTTTGTGTGTGTGTGTGTGTGTGTGTGTGTGTGTGTGTGTGTGTGTGTGTGTGTGTGTGTGTGTGTGTGTGTGTGTGTGTGTGTGTGTGTGTGTGTGTGTGTGTGTGTGCCCATGTGTTATCCATCCCTCCAGAGACAGGACAATTGTTTGTTGTGATATTGTAATAAAGCCCTGCGGCCCTCTTAAACTAATCAGTCTCTCTCTCTCTCTCTCTCTCTCTCTCTCTTTGCAGATAGATCATTTGTCCGGGCCATGGGCAGCACGGAGCAGTGAAGCTGAAGTGTCTGCCTCTGGCCTTCGCCTTGTGTGACACACACTTTCTGCCTCACACGTTAGCATGCAGCCAGCCTATCAATCACTCAGGCGGCTCCAGCTGCTGGTGCTTGTGGCTTTGGAGGTGATGATACATGAGAATCATTTAAAGGTAACAAAGCTTAGCAATTCTGCATTATTAAAGCCAGCGATATTGGAAGGGTTTAAGTTTCAGCAGGTCTAAGTGATTTTCGAGAAGTTACTTAAATAATTTATCAAATTATACATCAAATTTGCCGTTACTTTTAAAAAGTTTTATAACACTGTTGAAAAGGAGAAAAACATTTTTCCTCGTTATGTATCATCTTTATTTTTTCATTAAAATGGTTTGCCTGTGCCGTTTTATTCTTGTTCTTTTGACACTTTCAGCAGCATGTTTCTATAAAATTCACTTTTACAAGTTTACATGTAGTTGACTTAATGTTGTCTCTGTTGTAAATCATAGACATTCTGCCCTCCAGTCTAAACATGGCCTTCCTCGGCACCTCTGAATAAATAAAACAAATCATTTGTTTTTGAATTTAAATACTCATCACTATTTTCAGGACAAAATCTAAAGAATGAAAGAAGAGTCTAAATGCCATGACAAGTATAAATATGTTTTCCCTTTTCCGCAGACTAACAATTTTGGAATTACCAAGTTTTCATTTTCATGTGTTGTACGATGATAAAATCTGTTTCAAATTTACTGGAGATTTTCATGATGTGCATCAATATTTTAAATTAAAGAATATTGTGCCACTTTCTTTTCTAATCCCTTTCTTGCAAAAGCTAAAGAACTGTGTCTTAATTTGTGACTCAGGTTACAAACCTGTTTTCATGTATAATACACATAAGCAATAAATGACGGTTTTCAGAGAAAAAGTTGACAAACAGAAACACACACATTTTGCAGCTTGCTGTGCTTACAAAATAGATTACTGACGTCGGATGAAGTGAAATAAACAAAAAAAACAACACTGGTGTTAATTAACTCTCAGTGACGAGTCTTTGGCATGCACCGTATGTTTGTATGTGCAATGCTTGCCTGTATGCTGATGATGATGGCCATGATGATGGTGATGATGATTGGTTAATTGCAGGCAGCTTGAAAGTGCAATATGTGTGTGTGTGTGTGTGTGTGTGTGTGTGTGTGTGTGTGTGTGTGTGTGTGTGCGTGCGTGCGTGCGTGCGTGCGTGCGTGTGTGTTGTTCACAGGTTGTAGTGCAATGGACGGGGCCTGCGGTGGCTGTAAGAGGCATGTAATACGTTTAAATAGGGCAAAGTAGTGTTTGGAGAATTGGTAATTACTTACATCCCTCTCTGGCCAGAGGGACACTGTCCAGATCTCACCCCTCCACCACACACCCCCACACACTCTCGTACACACACATACCGTACCCACAAAAAACGATGAGGCGCGAGTCACAAACTACACAGTCAATGCTAGTGAGTGACTCTGCCAATCAACAACAACCAACAGGAGCCCAATAGCAGTATAGTAGGTTTCAAGGCAAAATAGACCATCAAGCTGTGGCACAATCAGGAACCTCACTCCAATACTAAGTGGCTATTTAAAAAACACTTTTTCTTTTAGGAAAAACATTTGCAGAAAGTTGTAGTCTCAACATCTTTCTTTTCTCCCTAGTTAAAATATTGTATTAGTATTTTTTTCAAGTTAGAAGATTTTGGGGGAGACATGTGCCTTATCCAGTTCTTTGTGAGCAGTGACAGCTCCATCATGCTGCTCAACTCAGATGTGATTTATTCAATTTCACTATTTTGATAAGTAATCAGCCCACTTAGACCTGTATCAGCCATATTCAGAAGTCTATCTTTAAAGTGCACACAGTCTTTAAATGTACAGCTGCCCTTATAATTGACAAAATCTTCTTTTTTTTTTTTCTTTTTTTTTTTGGGGGGGGGGGGGGTTAATTTATTTATAACAAATAAATAATCATTTATAGAGAATCACATACTACTTTTACAAAAAAATAATAAAGTCTAAACTGATCCCGTTCTTTAGTAGAAGCTAAAGTCCTCATCTATGACTTTCATTAAAGGCCATACTTTAATTAAACTTAAAGAATAAGGTCTCTTGTGCCATTTTTCTACTCTTATTGGTGAAAATGTAACAACAATCACGAACCTCCGAGCTCAGGCAATACATGCACTGTGAATAAACGTCTTTAAACTGAGCACTAAACTTCTTTAAAATCACATATGTCTTCACCTATATGTGTGTTTTGGTTGAAAAGGTCACAAGTGGCGCCAAACTCGTTTCCGGATTGGGTGTTTAACTTGACTTTCCGCTGTCTCCTATTTAGCAGTTCTGGCACTGAGACATGGAGTCATGACCACAATACCACATTCTGCGTAAGAGGACCTTTTCCTCACTCATAATATTGACTCTGATAATGTTTTCATCACTACGTGGCAGCAGCAGATCAGATGATCAGCATTCTGCACAGACCAAACACATGGCAGCTTCTGCTTGAGTGAAGGACAGAACGACTAATGTTACTTTTACCTTTTTAACTCTGAATCAATAAAAGACGCTCTTTCAGTTAGGACTCATTTAAGGAGCGTGTGTGGGTGCTGTTTGCTCATCGAGAAGTATGCACTTGCTCTGCTCTAAGAGGCCTATCGCACTAAGAAAAATGGACGTGAAAATATACAGAATTGGCTGTAATTATACGTGAAGGTTTATTTAAGTTTGAGGGTAACGAGGGGAAAAAAAAGGCAGACAGACAGAAATCCAGATGAGGGGCTTGTATGCGTGTTGAGTGCGGTGGGTTAGGCTTTTGTGTGTGTGTGTGTGTGTGTGTGTGTCTGTATTTCACATTGTGGCTTGATGATGTTGTCTGGGCCAATCTGTCGGAGTGAATGGTTTGAATTTACTAGCCCACGACAGTCAAATTGTCCTAATCACTAAGTAAATAGATACTTCCCCAAGCTATCAGGGCACACACGCCGACAAAACTACCCGCAAGGAAGAGGTGGAGGGGTGAAAAAACAGAAACTCTCACTGTTAATTGTTGTTTTCCTTCTTATTCCAACCTATAAACACCCGGTGTAATTATTCATAAGTGCCACTTTGATTCGGGCAAATTTGTTTGAAAGAGGCTTAAGGTGTTTCGCTTGAGTTATTCCCTTACAGAGTTTGGGTTTGTGCACGGAGGGTCTCTTGCTCGCAGCGTTTTCACTTAAATTGAAGCTGAGAGCCATGGGTTGGATCGAGTTACACACCTTGTGCCCCTTTCTGAATGACTTGTCTCTAATCTAACCCAATCTGGCTTTCTGCAAACCTTCTGGTGCTATATTTCTTTACATGCATCGGGTCTTAAGATAGGATAACAACTGATGAATATAATCCACTCAAATGAATTAGATTTGTTAGAAAAAAAAAGCTTTTAGCTGAAGTGAATCCACCACCTCCTTTAAACATTTAATTTAAGTTTACAGCAGATTATGTCCTGAAACTTGATTCTATCTTGATATAAAAAGCACAAACAAATGGGCACACTCATAACACAGGAAATTAGCTGGGATAAGCATGCTCAACAGGGCATTCATACCACATTATGTTTGTCAATCCTCTAGAATCTATTTCTGGAGTTTTAGATGCTACGCAATGCTAAATTAAAACATGAATATTAAGTAATTAAGAGCATCTGTTTTAAAAACTTTCAATTTCTCCTCATGAAAGAACTGAAATTATGCTTTCTGTTCGTATAACATTAAATAAATGCTGTGTTTGTTGTTGAAAATCAAGGCCCAGTCAGGTTAGTGCACGGTTCACCACTGATTTGAACATTAGAGTGTAGTTCAGGCCAAGTCAGCAACCCAACACCAGAGTATAGGGTGTCTGTCATGCCTGGTTTACACTGGACCCATGTCTGGAACAGGAGAAGTGAGGATCCTGTGACATGACCAAGACTGAAACTCTCAAGTGGAGCAAGACTCGCACGGTGTCATGGGAGGAGTTTTGAAAAATGCCACTTAATAAATTTGACACAGATCTGATGTTTGGTCCATTTCCACTTTGAAATACTAAAAGGAACAATTAAGAAGCCTTGAGGCAGTCTTATGGCCTGTGTTGGCGCTGATACACCATGTGTTATGAAGAAAACTTCATTACACAGGGAAACATGAGCTCAGGACAGTTACATAAATCAATTTGTAAGGTTTTATTGTATTGATCTTTGATATGAGAGTAAAACTAACTCTCACTTGGCTGAAAAGCCTACATGAGGAATGTCAACATGAAATAAAATCGAGGATAAAAACTACATTTGCATTTTTATTTTGACTTGAATTTTTTTTGACTTCCCGTACTGTCCACAATGGGCTGCGTTTGAGGAAAAAAATAAGTACAAGATTGTCTAGACACTTGTGTATCAGATGTCCACATAACGTGGCTTATAGGAACTCCCAGTCTACTTAATGTACCTAAACAGCAGCCGCGAGCTTTACAGTCTCACATTAATGACAACACCAAATACCACAGCCTGCCTTTAAGCTGTAAACTGTAAACGAGGCAGCTAACAGTGTGAGTGTATGCGTGTGTGTGAGTGTGTGCATGCGTGAGTAACAGTTTGGACTGTACTAATAGATTTTTAGCAGTTTGTAATGGAGACACAGTTTTTATAGCATGTGTACGAATGTGTGTGAACTGCGTGTCTAATGTTTCTGTGTGTGAGAGTTTGTGTGTGTTTACGGGCTAATTAGGACTGGAGTTACACCATAATTCGTTTTGTGGCATTCCCACAGCACAGAGGGTCGTGTTGCAGCTCATATGCATAATTAGGGAAAATAAACATTGAGGCCTTTGGTTGGCTGCTCGGAATCTTTCAACACTCTGCTTTTTTTTCTTCCTCCTTCCTCCTTTTATCTCCCTTGTTCTGACAATAAAACACATGTTCTTTCCTTTCTACCAGTTTTCAGGGGTAAAGGGGACTGAGGGATAGTTCACATTTACATATAGACAAAAAAGAAATTACATACACATCCATGCACAGCCACTTTTGATTCTTAATAGCTTCCATTAAAGTGTAGAAATAGAGAAAACTGAAAGCAGAGTTTCCAGAGAGATCTAATGCAGGAACAATCAAGATGTAGGAGCCAGAGGAAGTAAAAAAAAAAGTATTTTTTAGCAAGCTCACCCTCACACACAACCTCATAATTCAAGTTTGGAGGTAAGCCAGCTACAGTACCTTTTCTGGTACTCATTTTGCTTTACAGCACATATCTGGGTCTGGTGGTAGTAGAACTGAGCTAGCTTACACACCTACATTTATCTAGACCGCCACATATAAATCATAAATCCAGCATTGTTGCTTTGGATATTTAGGTAACAGCTTGTGAGAAAACTAAAATCAATCCTTCTATTTATTATGTTTATTTTGCTCGCACTCTCTTCATAACAAGCTGGAAATGTCAGCCTCAGTTCCTAGCTATGTGTCTCTTGGCTGAGCATTAGAAGGCATGACAGCAAGGAGTCTATTTTTCCTGTGTGTGTGTGTGTGTGTGTGTGTGTGTGTGTGTGTGTGTGTGTGTGTGTGTGTGTGTGTGTGTGTGTGTGTGTGTGTGTGTGTGTGCGTGCGTGCGTGCGTGCGTGCGTGCGTGTGTGTGTGTGTGTGTCTGTTACTGTATGATTTTTCTTTACACTTCAGGCTGACATTGACATTAGCCATTTAGATGTGTATTTGTGTTTCTCCAGACTTACGGGCCATGCTCACTTTGCTGCAGCTGACATGTCTATTTGTTTGTGTAGGTATGCATGTGTGTGGGTGTGTGCATGTGCATGAGTGTGTTGTCATATTTACAGAACTCCCTAATGAGAAATAATTGAGGTACAGTACTGACCATTTTTTAAGCCACAGTCAATTTATTTTTTCAGGTAACCTGTATGTGTTTTAAAACGACATGTTCCTCAACAGATGAAAATAAATTTCAGAGCAAGTGAAAAGTCATCCCCGGCCCTCTTTGATCAGCTCTGAAAGAGTTGTGTTTACAAGGTTGATTTTAAAATGATTGTGACCTGGGGGTGTTTATAAGGTGAGTTTAGCTTGAACATCTCAGAAGTCACTGAAACAGACTCGCCACAGGGGGAGAAATTAGTTCCAGAGAGGAGGGGGGAGATATATGTGAGAGAGAGAGAGAGAGAGAGAGAGAGAGAGAGAGAGAGAGAGAGAGAGAGAGAGAGAGAGAGAGAGAGAGAGAGAGAGAGAGAGAGAGAGAGTATGTATTTCGGTCATCTTCTAACTAATGAAAACTCTGATACAGTGATAGACAAGAAACAGTGAGAGAGAGACAAGTGCAGGATTAAAGAAAGTTGAGGAGAAACTGGTTGGCAGGTGCAAGAATTTATTGTGTTACAGATAAAATATGCAATTATACGAAAGCAGCAAGACGTCTTGATTTTGGTGTGATAAAATATACACACAAAAACCGTCCAGAATGTGTTCAAACTTAAATTAAATTGAATATAGGTTTATATATTGAGGCCAATGTATTATAGTGCATATTAAGGAGTCTTCATGGTTATGTGTGTTTGTGGTTGGGGTGTTCCTGTGAGCCATGCACACTTGCAGATTTCAGGCTGGGTGAAGAACAGACCAACTTGTTGATCATCAGGCTGCCACTAAGTGTGTTCGGGTTTCCATGTGTGTGCACATAAACACCTGAGAGGGTTTCTTTTGTTAGGAGTCGTATCTGAATGCAGAGATTAGTTCCCTTCTTTTGTCTACACATATAAAACTGTTCTTATCCATTTATGTCCCAATCAAAGCTTTTATATGTTTTGTTTTTAAAATGTTGACCAACGAAAAAAACTATCTTAACCTTGTTTTTTCAAGTAGATATAACTACATTAGAAATGAATTATGCATGCGTCAGTTAAATAAACCAAGTTATCTTAATACATCTTAATTCATACAAATCCTGTGTGAGATCATCCATTAAGCTTTAGAGTAGAGGTTATGTCAACATGCTTTCAAATTGTATTCTGTATATCGTCCTAGATCTTAATCTGCTAGTACTGTAACACTACACATTTGGTGGGATTGTGTAAAACAGGATTAGTCCATCAGTGAAAAAGACTTGGATGGATGGATTTGAAGTAGTTAATTTCCGTCACGGTCACATAAACGATGCCTGATAGAAAAGGTTTGATTTCCATCAAATCCTCCAGGGACAGGTTCTCTTAACTCTACAAACAAACACAACCACTCACACAATTTAAAGCAGAGACTGAAACAGACACACCTGTACAAGCTGAATCAGCAAAGTGTAGTGATTACTTAATTCCAAAAAGAGTAGTGGAGGGAGAAGAAAAAAAAACACACACACTCACACAGTCATTGCTGAGCCTGTTTTGTCCAACAGCTGCACTTCCTCACTGCTCCGACTCAGCACATTTCCATCAACCACCTCTGCCAGACCACAACACACTGCAACAAAAGCCCACTTTAACACACACACACACAGCTGAGTGCATTAGCTGCATAGATTAATGAAAATGTCTTGCTGAACAAGGAAGAAAAAAACGTTCACTGTGAAATTGCTTGCAGACTGCTATGAATTTGTGTGTGTGCGTGTTTTTGTGGAGAGAACAGCAAGTTTTATCTAATACCTTGTTTCTCACTACTACAACTACTCTCTGTCTATCTTCCCTTGTCTCCTACCCCTTCACATCCCCTTCCTGGCCATTCATTTACACTTGTCAAGAGGTGGCCATTAAGCCCAAAAAGCCCGCGTTGAAATTTTATTACAAAACCATTTGTATTCCTGAAAGAAAAATAAATCCAACGTCCCCCCTGACTGCATTAGAGAGGCGGTTTGGTGATTTGTTTAGGTTGATAACACTCACAGCCCGGCGGCCACTCAAACAGTGCTGGGGCTGGAAAATAACTAGACCTTCTTTCTGTCTCCATTGCTTGCTTTCTTTCCTCATACAAGAGCCCTTGTCTGAACGTTAACCAGCTGTCTGTAACATGGAGTCATACTTTATTTGACTTCTATTAGGAGAACAAGACGTCTAATGAAGAGGGCTGTTTATGCACTGTGGGGTCTATATGTCTGTGGAGGGGAGAAAGAAAGAGCGTAAGGAAGGGAGGAGGGGAACTGGTCTCAATAAAGCAGTTGGATTTGCTCAGAGCTCTTGTAAAAGCAAGTGGGTCCAATCAAAACAACCAGGAGGGAGACGGCTAACAGAGGGGGGGGGATTGTGGTTTAAAAGTGTCCCATTGACTGTCTGTACTCGTGTGCTAATTCTTTTGCATGTAAGTCTGAAGGTCTTTAGTATTCAGGCCAACTGCTTCTCCGTTGAGCCACAAATCCTTCCATCTCCTGTTCAAAAACTTGAATCTCAGATCGTTTTTCTGGCTGCTTCATAGTTGCAGTGTTTCATGACAGTATCCATACCCAGGCGCGGGCGGATTGGGGTTTTATCTTCCTGACATAGTAGCAATTGTACAATATGATGGCCTTGGAAAAGTAATGGCTATTCACATGGAGCCGCCAGAATGAAACCCAACTCTAGATGACTGAGAAAACGCTCCCACATCTCTTGTTAAATTGTCTCAGTCTGCTCATTCATTTATTGCAATTTGTTTTTTTCTTTCTCTCTCTCCTTTTTTTCCTCTCTCTCTTGGCAAAAGCACATTGGGCTTTGTTTGAAGTCTACGTTAGGCCAGTAAAAGGACTCCCGGTCCTTCCCATGGCTGTGTAAATGACAGCTAGTGAAACTTGATACACTGGCCCAGCTTTAAAAAAAAAAAAAAAAAAGGGCCATGATAGCCACGCCGCTCGCTCTGTTAATCACATTTTGCCGTAATTGTCATCCGAAGATTTTAAAGGACGCAGAGGGAAAACCATGAGACGAACCTCTGAACCTGTAGCCCTGAGGTCAGCATGTGAGTGTGTGTGTGTGTGTGTGTGTGTGTGTGTGTGTCATCAGGATTCGTCTGAGAGTTTGTATATGGTCATGCTGAGTTAAAGAGCCGTGTCTGAGCTCTCCTGAGGGAGCCTATCTTCCACCCACTCTTTGTCTCTCAGTCTGGTTGTCTGTTTCTATGTCTCCCCATGTTAAGTCCTCCCACCTCTCTGTCTGTTTTTACTTTGTCCTTATTCATCCTCATTGGCCTATCACTCTCCTCATTTTTAACTGTGGTGTCTCTTTAAGATTTTATCCAAAAAAGAGAACAAAAGCTTAAAGTAGGATATCTACTGAATTAAATCATAAAATGACGTTACTGTATCACCAGCCATTAAAGAAACATACTATGTTGAAGTGGTGACTACACTGCAGCAGCCAGTTGTCCTCCTCCTAAGTTTAGATTCTGGTGCAGAATGGTTTGTTTCTGTTGTGCCCAGAGAAGGTAGGCGATTTTAAGGCACCCCCACAAGGCCGTTTTAGAAGCCCCTCGGTTTGCCAGACATGAGACCAGTTACCACAGCAAATCATGAGGTGTTGCAGCGATGGGAGCGGGCAAGCGAACTGGTTCAGATATAACTGATTCTACCCGACCTTAAAATGCTCGGCTTTTTTTTAACAAGACCAGAAACGTGGTAAAAGAAGGATAATATTTGAGATGCTTTAAAAATGAAGAGAGGTTAGAATGCAGAAAGGTTTTAACACCGATGCCCAGCTGGCTAAACACTGAAACTTCCATGTCTGCAACATGACAACAACATGGCAACTCTCTCCAATGTTTTGAATTTGGACTGCAGTTCCAACTTTAAACGCTTCGCGTCAGAGTTACATAGTTCTCCTTTAAGGAGAGAACTGATTCAATCACGTGTCTCAATAGTTTTACCTGCTTCTTTACCATCCAATTCTCTCTGTTCCACAGCGAAGATTGATTAAAGGCAGGAAAACAACAGTACTTAGTTTGTATAAGTTGTAATGTACAATTAATACAAGATCAATTAAACTTCTTCCCTTAACATACTTTCTTTGCAAATATCTCAGGATCACACATTTCAATGGCTGTAGACGTTTTTAGAAATCTTGTGAAAAATGAAGCTCAAGATTCTGAAACGTCACCACGACACACGTTCGCCAATTTCTCAATTCACAGTTAAAGCTCAATCCCAGACCAACATGTGGCTCTTCGATCAGTTGAAGTCTGGCTGCTCTAAAGAGGAGTGGGAGGTGGAGTGCGAGCAATTCAGAACCAAAATGAAGAGTAACAACAATTTCTTTGTTTTGCCTCATATTCCAATGTGTCATTTAAAAAAAAATATGTGTCAGCATTTATTAACCAGGTCAAACAAACATCTACATAGTGCTATACTGAAGAAGGCAACTCAAACACTGGAAATGAGTAATAATGATCTGTGGGTGTTTGGAAACAACATGAGTCTATTGTCTGCATTTTTTATTCTTAAATATAAAGAGGGACTAAGGAAAATAGCCAAACTTATGAAACACATTACATCGCCAGTCATTTAACATGCCACCAGGAATCTAACCAGGGAATGAAATAAAAAGAGTTTCTCCCATTGGACAACCTGCATGACTTCACATCACTCAGCAAGCGTTTCACAGGGTAACAGACCGTATTACAGCACAGGGCAAATATGCACTTTATCGCCTACTCAAGCCTTTGATTTTCCTTATGCTCCATTTGGATTTGACATAAATTGTGCAATATGGTAGTCTTGATTCCTGCTCCAGGCGGACGGGCAGCTGGCTGCAGGAGATGAAAGACAGAGGGAGGGAGGAGTGTGGGGCGATTAATGGTCAGAAACTTAATTCTGTTTGTCCCAAATGAAGCATTCGAATCGTGACTGTGTTTATGTGTGTGCCTGTGCGTGTCATTTCACACCCGTGCGCTACTGACTGCGCGTTTAACAAGGCGTTCTAGTGATCCTGCAAGCACAAGTGTTTACCCAAAGTCCTGACCTCTTAGCACTGACACTTTCCCTGCTGATATAAATACCACACGCACACACAAACACACATATGGCAGCAACAGAGTAGGTAACTCAATCCTCATTGTCCTCCATTTTCTCCATTGGCTGACACCTTCCACATGTCCCTGCTTGCAACCAATCAGAGTCCATCTCCTTAATGATACAAAGGATATTTTTAAACCAAGCACTTGTTGTTGAGAGGCCTTCTGTAAAAACTGTGTTAGGTTGAGAGTGGGATTATATTGGGTTGCAGGGCACGCATGTGTGTGTATGTGTGTGTTGGGAAACTGGATAGGTCAGAGGAGCCTTTGCTAATATGTCCTGAAGAATGCTCATGACGAGGTGCTAACTCACAGTGATTGCAACTGGTGGTGGCAGAGAGAGAGAGAGAGAGAGAGAGAGAGAGAGAGAGAGAGAGAGAGAGAACGCTCCAGTTTTATTTGGGTAGCTGTGGAAAGGTCCCATCATGCTTAATGTTGACAGGACATTTGTCAAAGCTGCAGTGATGCAACTGGCCTGGGTCTTTTCTGTCACGTCGCATGGTTCAAGTTACCCCGAAATATTTCTTGTTGGAAAAAAATTGGTTCAAATATTTTGACAGCATGGATGTCAAATGATTCAGCAAGTAAACTCAATGAGGCCTTACTCATTTCAGTCTAATGAATGTACAGATTTACAATAACAAGTGAAAATGTCTAAATCATCAATCAAATTGATTTGAAGAGTTTCAATGTTTCTAGTTTAGTTCTAAAAGTCCTCTAATAGTCTGAAATGATATGCATTGTATTATGATTAGCCATATCAAGGCAGCATTTAAAACTTTGGTTGCATCTTAGATCCCACATTTGCAGTACTAAGTTGCATTTTTAAACACCACTAAGGTAACAGGTGTATCCCATGTTGAAAAAAAAAGCCAAAATTGTGTTTCCCTATCCCAGTGATTCCCAAAGTGGGGCCTGTGACCTCGAGGGGGTGCCCGGAGTTCTGACAGGTGGGGCCTGTCAAGACTGAACAAAAACAATGCACACCATTTCCCCCTGCTAGGAAAGCATGGCAAATTTTGTGGGAGGACTTCAAGGTAAATGTATGGCCGAAAATGAATCTACACCAGACGTCACGAATGTGGAAATGTCATGTTGCAGTTTCACTTTTAATTGCTTCCTCTTTAAAAGTGGCTTGTTAGGTTTTTCAGTTTGTTGTGACACACTGAAGTTGCTATTCTGTAGTTTCTGCAGAAAATGTTTGAGATACATTTTCAAAGCAAAGAGCATGAATGACAGTGTGTTGAGTGTATGTCGATAAATATATGGTGAGGGGGCTTGAGAATATTTTCATGTGCCAAAGGGGGGACTAGCAGAAATGTTTGGGAACCACTGCCCTAACCCAAAGTTAAGAGGTTAATCATGGTTTCCTCACCATTCCAGTTGTTTATGCAACTCTGCTTTGAACTAGATTCAAGGTCTAATTTGTCTAGCATAAAATGATTATCCCTGTCTTAAAGGAATAGTTTTGGTACTTTTGCAGTGGGGTAGTACTTGTCAACAGCAAGTGTTAGACGCAGGAGATGCCAGACTTCAGGGACTCTCTGGATCACAGGACACCAGCAGCTCACATACTTATTTAACCAGGAAACCTTGTTGAGATTTAAAATCTCTGTTTCAGGAGTGTCCTGGCCTAGAAAGGCAGCATGCATCCCACATATGCCTGCAGTCAATCACTCACCACACAGAGTTCTCTGCTGTACTGAATGCCAGTGTTTTACAGACCTTAAATTTTCAGAAATTAAATTGGAAAAACAGAAAAGAGAAATGTTAATTTGTCTTCAAAGTAACTTTTTTGGGCTTGCACTGAATTTTATTGCATAATGACATAGTCTGCATGATATGTTTACCTTGTCAAAATACGCTATGTGTAGTTGTTGAAGAGAAAAAGTGAGCTAGAATAACAAACTCTACAGCCGTTACAGTGCTTTGTCAGCTGGATCTTTAAACATTTGAAATGATCCAAAACTGGGATGCTAGAATATCAAATACCCAATATAACTAAAAGTCTACTTGGCAAAATTCAAGTTGACTTGTACATTTGGTCTAGTGCTCTGCAGGCAGAAGATTGTGTATGTGCTGAGCTTAAGTAGTGCTAAAACAAACTGGCTAACTGTAAAATTAAACACTTAAAAAAAGTCTTTATACCAACACTTGTATCGTCATTGATTTTTAGGTTAGTTTTTCTTAAAATTAGTTAAATTACATGATATGAATGGCCCAGTCTAGCTCCCGTGCTGGCACTGACAAGTTTCTCAATAAAGGGATTGAGCTGACTTGCATCTCCTGCGGCTAATACACTTACTACTGACTCTCCCTTTAACACTGCAATGTTACGGTAGGATCTTAAAAGATAATTGAGTTTTTATTGAGTCTAAATAATGTCCTGTTCCAGGTACATTGTTTTCTTTTCCTTTCCTTACTGAAATGAACTTCTATGACATTGTCAGAGTCATGATGGGCACTTTAAAGGAAAAACATCTACCAACATTATTGGGGGATGCAGCCTTTTCTAATGCCCACATTCTTCTTCATGCTCAAAATAAGGAGAATTGATTGATTACAAAGTTGAAGCCTTCAGACCCAGTCACTGCTGACACAACTGCCATCTATTAAGGCAATTGAAGTGTTTTTCACCTTAATGCCAACCCAGTACACTAAACACTCTGGCATTCTGTATGTGTGCAGCACATTAAGCCAATGATTTTGTGGTGCTTTACAGCTGTTGATTTGAATGTATCCACTCTCACTAACCTCACAGATGGGTTAACACACTCTGAAAGGCTCCTCATAGTGCTGGAAATTGAGGAAAAACCTTAATTGTAAACTGCCACCAACGTGTCAACCAGATGTAAATGTGTGTGTAAAGTATCTCTGTGTGCATTTACATGTGTCTGTGTGTGTGCAGCCAGCCTGCACTTGTACATTAAGAGTGGAATTTATGTAAAAGCTCTCATATTCAGCAGTCATTTCCTCTTTATGTTCAGGATCACTGTTTCCAAGCAGGATTTCTTTTAAATAAGGGAAAGTGGAACACTAACAAAAAAGGAGTTGAAGAAGAAAAAGAAAAATAGTAAAAAAAAAAAAAAAATCATGACGCTAAAAGGGTAAATTACAGTCTTGGACTAACAGGCTAACTTTAACTCTCATTGGGTGTATTTGCTTTCACTGAAACTTCATACGCATACAAAGATACAGAATATCAATTACAGTCTTGATGCTCGAAATGTAAAAATGTGTTCTTTAAATCTGATATATATAGTGTGCAAACAGCTAACTCTATAATGAGCATGTTGGCTTATTTTATCTTTTTAATTTGTGTTTTTGCATGCCTGTTAAGTGTCTGCTTCTTGCTGTGTGTTTATGTGTGTAGGAAAGTGACTGCATCTGCATTTCATTGTGTGTGCACGTACGTGCATTCATGCGTGTGTCTGTGTTTATCGATATAGCTAATGGATTTTCTGCTGGCCCAAAGTTTGTTTGTTCAGTAACTCAATATGGCAGCCAGTTTACAAGACAAGCCTTCAGAATAGAAGCATGACTCATGACTGTCTGACACAACCATCAATGACCTGACAACCATATCAGGTAGCAAGAGAGAGAGAGAGAGAGAGAGAGAGAGAGAGAGAGAGAGAGAGAGAGAGAGAGAGCGAGAGAGAGAGGATGGGGAGAATAAAAGGAACTGTGATGATCAATATACTATCGAGGCAGGGCGACATTTTAACCTTAAAAGTGGGAAAGAAAAGTTTTGAAGGCAGGAAAAAGAGAAAATCAGAGAGGAAGACAAGTAAAACAAGAAATAATTTAAATTAGAAAAGAGGGATTTATATCAATACTGTGTTTTTTTCAAAGCCCTGGACCCTAAAATGTAGGTTTTTACAGGGCAAATGAAGGTCAACAAAGCGTATTAAGATTACTATTACATAACTTGATCTGCAGACACACAGATGAGCAGCCAGGCTGAAGACAGTGTTACTCCCACAAGTCAGGTAGTCTGACAGTCCCTCTCATTCTCTACACTCACCACATGAAAGGGGGCTGAAAGGCATTCAAAAGCATGAAAGGGATTTGAATTAAGCCCTCTATAAAATGCTGAATGTCTGATGGTGACTGGGAGTTTGAAAAGAGCTCTTGTGACCCCGCAGATATTGACTGAGATTAAATCATGGCTGCTTAATAGCATCTGGATATGTACTGTATGCAGGGAAAAGGCTATGAAGTGAGATTTCACTGAGCTCAATGGACGAACATTTACAGTACTTCTCTATGCCCTGATGGCTCATATAAGCATTGATGTGAATCAAAACTGACTGTAATGCAACTAAACACCTATGGCAATGGTGTCACAAAGCCACAATGATCCATATTAAATTCCTAAATGTCACCCCCGTCAAATGTTTAACTGTATATTAAAGAGCTTCAGCATAAGGCCCATTCCGCATGGGACATTTTATGCCTTTGTTGATAGGACAGTAGAGAGAGACAGGAAATAGCGGCAAGAGAGAGTGGCGAAAGACATGCAGCAAATGTCCATGGTTTGACTCGAAGCTGGGACGTCCGCGAGGAGCCTCTGCAAGTGTGGCACGATCTAAACCCTGAGCTTAATCAAATACAAACAGACCATAATTTAATTGTGCATTATAAATAGAGAGATAATCATTATCAATCAATTTATTTAATCAAAGTTTTTAAACATTATATTCTGTTTTTTAGACAGATTCAAATTTATTGGAGTGGTAAATGTCAAGCATCAAATACAAAGCAAGAAAGAGATGCAAGGAATAAAAAGGTTAAAGGAAAGAAACAAAATAATGAGTGGATGAAAATCAGAGAGAAAGAAAAAAAACTGATGAAGGAACAACTATAGAGGATGTTCAGAATATAAAAGCAGAGAATGCGTAAGCCTCATTATTTAGGAAAAGTGTGTCAGAATGAAGTTTATTAATCTGGAATCACTGTGATCTTGACCGACTCCATCATATATCACAATATATACATCTCTGTCTTAGTCTGTCCTGCTCTCTTCTCCTGCATCAGCTCAATCCGTCCCTCAGCATTGTTCAGAGAAAAAGAGGATGGATCGTCTTACCTTTACAGGAAGACAGGAAAAAAAACAGGCAGAACCTAAAACTCCCTAAAAACACAGGGGAGAAAAGGGGGAAGTGATGGCAGTGGCTAGGAGAAGGGAGGGGGAGATGGGTGAGTGAGTAAGAGGGTTGGGGTTAAAAAAAGAAGCATGTTGGAGGAGGAAAATAGGAAACCATCTCTCTGATTTGGATCACAATTACCCCTAAACTGTACTTTCTGCAGAAGTTAAGATACTGTAAAACTCTGTATGAGATCTGTTTATATATTTACAACTAAGATCAATTGTAGAGCACATTCACAAACACATATCAGGTACGATAATGCACAAACACATAGGTTCTCTCAACTTGGCATGTTGCATCATGCTAGCCTCATTGTGTGGCACCATGACAGCGGCATGATTTATGACATTAATTAGAACAGTTTATACCAAACAACATTCCTACTGTAAATCACACACACTGGAGTATCACTGACCTGTTTCTGATCTTAGCTAATGTAGACGACAACACCTTTTTTCTCACTCCATGTGCATGTCTGGGTTTACATCTGTGATTGGTGTATAGAATATAAGACAGTTATTTGAGCAACTCATGTATTGAGGCTATAGTCCTCCAAGTAGGCAGCCCGGGTTTAAATCCAACCTTTGGCTCCCTTCCCACATGTCTTCCCCACACTCTCTCTCTCTCCCCAATTTCTACCTCTATTCACTGTCCTATCTCTAAAAAAAGACATAAAGCTTTAATAATAATAATAATAATAAAAATAATACAATAAATTTACAAAGCTACAATTTTTAATGACGATGACTGAAATGTCTCACTAGTAACCTGTTTGTCATATTGGACGCTACATTTATTAATGAAAAAAAGAGCTAAAATAATTGTTTTAATCCGAATAAAACTGGACTGTCAGTCAGTTCTTATTTGAATTTCTTAAGTTCAGACTAACACACTTTGATAGTGTGATTTGAGTCGATTTACTCTTGTGTTTATACACCTCAATTGGCCTCAGAGTGGCATAGGCGTTCACCGCATAATCTACAGTTCCTACGCCGGACATTGACCTGGAAGTCGAAAAGCAAAAATGCGTACAAGAAAACCGTTAAGAAAACAAGTCAATGGTATCAACATGGAAAGCACCAGAGCAAGAAGAACCACGTATTTTTGGACAGACGAGGAGACACAGTGTATGTTGACACTTACTGAAGTACATGGATGGAAGGAATACCATTTGCTGACTGCTTACTTGTGTGTTGATTGTTTTTTATGCAACATACTGTAAAACTGTAGGTAAACCAAGGGGGAAAAAGTTCCAATAGTAACTAGCTGAAAGGGGGCATATTGCCACATACCTTAGCGGAGTCTGACAACAGTCAGTAAATGTAATGTACGTTTCCAGTTCAGTAGAAAATTCATCTGTGTGCAACAAAGATTATGAGCCTTGTCACAGTGGAAGTCTTCCACTAAGGATATCAGACGGATGGAATATTTTATGCATAGTTAGAAATTGTCCCCTTATGAAGAAGATAATGACCCCACTACAAAGTATCTATGTACGGTTTTATTTAGGAAAGCAGGATCAATGACAGATGAGGATGAAAACTCTGACCTGTATAACACTGTGCCTAATACATACAGTATATTCAGTGCTTCTCTCCTATGTTTATGATGAGGAGAGCCAAAATAAGAGTTCAATCCTTGTCTCGCCCTGCCTGTGAGCCATATCAGAGGGACTTTACAGAAAGTTGAGACTTCTCACACACACAGAGGGTGGATGTTATCGTCATGATCAGGTATGTATGAGAAAAACGACACACAGACTCACTTGCCCTCTAGATAAGGAGGTACAAGTTTCCAGATTTCTACTGCAGCCATATCCTGTTACTAATACTCTGCCCTGGGCATGCACGCCTTCACACACACATGCACGCACACATGCACGCGCGCGCGCACACACACACACACACAAACACACGCACACAGCCCTGGGTCACAGGAACAGCAACTTCCACTGTGAGCCTCTGTTACCCACCCTTTTGCTGGCTCCTACCTCTCGCTCAAACTGTGACCTTTTCACACTGAACAAAGACAAACATATCTGGGAGTGAGAATTAATTGCTTTTAAAAAATGTAATTCACTGCTCGAGTCTCAAGTCATATGCATTAGGGACTGATGTACTTATAAACAAGGACAAAAATAAAATCATGAAACATAGGGACATTAAACACTCGTGTCCGAGAGTAGTAGACAACATGTCTTTGTAAGTACCTGCTTTAGGACTACACATGAAACTTAACCATTGTGCTACTTCCTGCACATTTCATCCATGCATTAAGAGATTACACGTGGTAAAAAGTGAATACACTATAAATACTTTATTCATTATCACAGAATCACTGTTTTATTGAGTTTTTGTTATTGTGGGTCGTATATTGCTTATCGTATTGGCAACGAAATGCTGCAAATGCAGTTATCCATTATAGACAGTGTGATGGAGTTTGGTGCAATTTTTTGATAAATAAAAATAAGAAATTACCCGATATTGGGTGCCCAGGGCTTATATTGTTATTGCTGTGGTATCAAAACAGGTATCGAAAAGATTAAAGAAAATTCTGGTATTGTGAAAACCCTAGAGAGTGCCACATCTTGTTGTGTCAATGCAATGCTAATATTGCATGCTAGTAACAGTAATAGGCACAGTTGTTTTCAAATGCATTCTATTTCATTGGTGTGTGTTTCAGCAACATTTGATTCAGGAAAGGCAATCTGAAAACATGAAACTTGAAACATTAATTAGTGGTTTTTGTTTCATCCCATACATCCGTTCGGTCACTGTATCAAACACTTGATTACTACAGAAGAAGATAATCTTTCCTTCATGACTTCATGATGTGACACAAAGGATTGTATGGCTTCCTTTCCCACACACCTTCCTTAAGGCTGCATTTGCCCTTTTGACTCCAATAAATCAAAACAATAAACACATGACTGATTTACAGCCAACACATAAAGATGTGACAGGATTAGCAGCTTTGCAACATGACGCTAAATTGCGGGCAGATGCCTCTTATTCTGCATCGCTCGTCTTTCAGTCCCTGCATGGGTTAGTGTTGTAGCAGTTTTATTGTGCACTGACGGTTCATTTGTTCACGAGGTAAGAAATAGAAACCAGCTAGTAGGTAGATATAAATAGAAAGATGTGGACGATGAGCTGCAAGTGAGAAGAAAGAGAGTGCAGGTGAGAGCACTTTGGTTGCACATGTTAGAGGACTATGAGAACTTTTCATCTCTGGAACAGGTGTGACTCACTTCCTCAAGGCCAGGTTCAAAGGTTGTGAACTGAAAAGCGAGGTCATAGCAGGGATTCATGAATTTGACTCTGAAACCTTATATTTCCCCCAGTCTGTGACACCTGCATCCTTTGTCTGTGACTTCCATGTTTACCTCCTGCCTTCCTCTCAGCAGACAAGTCACATTCACAAATGCTATGACTGAACCTATTGTTTCATTCTGAATTTCCTGGATTGTTCATTGGATTGCAAAGTTACTTCCTAGTTTATTGGAAATAATGTACCTTGTTATAATATTGGAATCAGCAATTCCTAAGCAGACATTTCCACAGACCTTATTATAATCTGAAAAGTCGTCTTTTGCAGCAGATTTCCTATGAGACTCAAGTGGTAGGAAAAATATCAATCCAGCAATATTTTGTCTAACTGACTTACGTGAGACAATAATCGAATAGCTGGGGCCAAAAGGGACTAATGTGAATGGAAGTTAATTGTCAAAAGAAGAAGTTGACAGCAGGATAAAAAAAATAAGAAGACAGCAGCATAATGTCAGCCAGGGGTGAAACGAATATAAGGCCGCCTGTGGCGTCGCCTCACGTCTTGGCCAAAAAGTTGCACTAAAACACACCGCAAAGACTACAGGCGATGGCCAACCACCACGTACGTTCTGCGCATGCGTGAGAGGAAATAACTCTCCATGCCAGCAGGCAGCGGTAGTCCGTTGTTATGATACGAGAAGATCATTTTCACACCGCTGTCGGTCACCACTCGTATTATAGGTAGCCTACTAATTGAGAATAATGTCTGATAAAAAGTTGAAAATGGCACTGGCGTTGTCAGCCCTTGGTGTTTTAGTGGAAAAAGAAAAGAAGAGGCTGAGGTGACAAATGAAGAGAAACCGCACGGATAGGCCTACTACAGCGGCATGCTCAAGGGGATTTCCTGAACCTGTGTCGAGAGCTGGATATAAATGAAACCTCCGAACAGCCAATCAGAGAGATCGCTCTCACCGACGCCGATTCAGCATCTCGATCACTCACCAACGGTCCATCTAGGACCGATGGCCGATCTCCTTGGTGTGTCAGAGCCTTAAGAGATAAAGGATAATAGGAGGTGAAACTGTAACCAAATAGAATACAAACATTAGAAATACTTCTATAGCAATACATCAATAATCACACTATCACTGTATCGTGGTATTATCGTTATGGTGGGCCACCCTTCCTATTTATTCCATAATTAATGTAATTGAATCATATCATGTCTTGAATTTCTCTGGGATTCCCACCCCTGGTCAACAAGTCAATTTAAAAAGTGAGCCACATAACAAACTAAAGAAGGAAGGTCATTGAGTTGAATCAAGAAGCAGCTCTGAAAACTGAGGGACTTTCAAGTCTCACTTTCATTTAGACTTTTAAGTGAGTGTTTATAGATAACTAGGTTAAATGGGACTTGATCAAAACGTGTCAAGTTGGTGCTTTTAAGCCAAAGTACATTTGTTTATAAATGTTTGAGTAGAGAAGTCAATGTGTGTAAAATATCAGCTGACATAATCATTTCAAAAACACCAATGATAAGCCTCTGTCTAGGGATAAAAATTACAGCGTGGCAGATTTCTTCCTTTTTCCCCTTTTCTTCATAACCTAGCATGTATCTCCTGCTGATTATGTCAACACTAAGCTTAGCAGAAGCACCTGGATAACATGACAACCTGTCACATACTTCCAAGAAGTACACACTAATACACACAACTAAGCAAAGTCTTGACAAGTTCACTCACAGTCTTAAGAGCGAGATTAGATAGGCCTACCGACAGTTAACACACACACACACACAGGCACACAGGCACAGTGAGTGGCTGGATGGACAGCTCCCACAGAACTAAATGGTAAACAGCAGGTTTTAGGTGACAGAGCTGGAATGTAGAAAATGCTCTTTCATAATAAGCTGCTCTCTAACACTGCAGGGCAGGTCAATCTCTGTTTCTGTGAATGTGTGTGAGTGCTGATGATCAACCCCTTTGTTGGGAGTGAACCTGTCACAGGCAACGGTTCTCTGAGTATTACTGTGTGTGTGTGTGTGTGTGTGTGTGTGTGTGTGTGTGTGTGTGTGTGTGTGTGTGTGTGTGTGTTTTAAAGTGGTAGACTTAGCATGATGAAGTGGTTTAGGCCTGCCGAGATTAGATGTGTGAACAGCTGAGCACAAGGTGGCTAAAAGAGAAAGGCGATTAATTTTGCCAGCACATTCTCAGCTTTCATGCTCAATTGTAGGCAGTAAGATATAGCAACGAGTTTTTGAAATACCAGTTTTCTAAAGAACATTTTAGTCTTAGTATTGTTTTAAGGAGAAGCTTGATGCTAGCTTAACATTGTATTCCCAGCTAGTCTTTTTTTTGTGAACTTAGTAGCAGTTACACTATGGGATTTTGTCACTGTCTGATTTTGAAAACATTGTCTTTGGTTTCTGACATTTTAAACTAGCTGTTGGAAGACATTTTAAAAACAGACCATAAGATTGTCTGTTGGACTTATATGAGGCAAAAGAATCATTTCCGCCAACTGGAAGATTACTAATGATGTGAATAAGTAAACCTGGTTTCAAAGTGTTGAAACAAAATCCAGTTCAGAACAAATGTCTAACTCCAGAGTGGGAATCAGATTAATGTTACATTTGAAAACAACACCTGCCCTGAATAACAAAAAAATAAGCATCAATGTGAACTTTTTGTTCATTTTTTTATATCTCAGCTTCACCATGAAGACAAGGTTAACACAGACATATGCTTTGAATGTTTGTAGACTTTGACATACTTGTATATCTTGCCTTTTTGTATGTATTTATAACTCCATCCTTATGTATGACTGTTTATGTGGGCAAATGTCTGACAGTATAATGCACTTCTTTTTTTAGGATATGAACAAATGTAACATACATACCCTACCATCAATAATATATTTTAGCCATTTTTTTCCTCCTTCTTTTAGTAATGATCCGAATATCAGGATACTCTTTGAATGTTTTTCTTTTATCCTGAGTATAAAACGTGTAAAACAAACGGTTCTAAGGTGTGTTCAGACCAAATGCAAAACGTTTTTGAGTGATGTGTTCACTTACAATCGATGACGTGAATAAATTCATTTCAAATTTCTTAATTCAGTTTTAATTTCTATTCATAATAAAATTGTGAAAGACTTGTAGCTGTGGGATTTTGTGTGTTTTGATATTGCTAGGGATCTGTTTGATCCAGTCTGCATTTAAAAAGAAGCAGATTCAAAGTCGATTGCTTAAATAATGTCAGACAGCATTACTATTAAAAGTTGTCTGGTGGACAGACCTAACAAGGCAAGGACTTTTACTTTTACATAACTTTTGTGCATTATGATATGGTTTTTTTGGCATCTTTATGAGTCTTTTATATGAATGAAGTAAACATATCTGTTTAGTTCGTATTGAATAGAGCTGCCGTGTCACTTGTAGAAAGAAAGCACAGGTTGTTGGTTTCCATTGGAGAAATCCTGTTAGCATCAGCTTTACGTACAGTTGGAATCAGCATTTAAGTTATTCCAGACACACTTCCTGGTGGAGGCAGTGAAATTAGCCAAACTGTGTGCAACTCCAGTTGATTTTATGAACCCAGGGCGCAATAAACAAACATCTTCACACAACAACACACCATAAATCCTACACACAAAACCATTACTCCTGGGAAAATACACACTTAATTACATTTAAAAATGGCAGCTGTGTTTGTGTTGCATCTGTAACCTTTGAGTACACTTCACACTTTTGCGCAACCTTCCTTTGACACTCTCCCTGACACACTGCCAGAAACAATGGTGCAAATCTGCTTAGTTAATTAGATAGACAAACTGGTGCGACTACATATGTCAATGTCAGTGACCTATAATGTTTTCCTCATTTTCATGTTCATGTTCAGACATAGATTTGTGAAAGAACAAACGCATTGTCGTTACACAGACACACTGTCTCACTTCCTCACTGATGTGGTTTGGTGTGCGTTTGTGTGTGTGTGTGTGTGTGTGCGTGTACGCTACTTGAGTAGTGACAGAGGAGAGTCACAGAGAGTTCATCCAACAAGAACAGGAGGATCTGCCAGGACTGTCGTGTCCCAACAACTTTACAGGAAAGCTGACACACATACAAACACTCACGCACATACTAACACACACTGAGTCTGACACATATACAGAGAAAACAATGCCCTCTGTATTCTCCACTTCATTGTCAAAAAAAAGACAGATTTATGTGAGCAAGAAGATGAAGAAAATGAGATTTGCAGTGGGAGGAACCAATTGCGGGAAACACTCAGAATTAGAATAACTATGTCTAGAAACCACACTTTCTATCCTGCCAACATTTGCTCTACCCGTCAGCCAAATCTTTATCAACCAGTTTAAGTATTAATTAAAAAAAGATGGGATACAAGATTACATATTTGAAGGAAAAAAATAACTTATTTCCCACATCTTCCCTGTGTCCCTGGAGTTTTCTGGAAGTCCCCCTTGTGTAAGCTAACACGGGCTGGGTCCCTTACTCAGTCAGAACTTCTATTCCCACGTCTTTGCCCCTCAAAAGCCTTCTGTTTTGGGGTAAGAGAGTCCAATTTCTGGGCCCTATGATAGCAAGAGGGCTTGGAACGGGGAGGTGCTAAGTGAGCAGGGGGCCAAGTGAGAGCTTGGGGAGGGAGTCAACGGAGGAGGCCAACTATTGGTTCCCCTCGCTGGGGAGAAAAGGAATGTCAGTGGGGGACAGGAGGGGAGACAGGGCATATATAAGAGGGGTATAAGTGTATGAGTGCGTGTTACTTGTGGATGTTTGTATGAACCATTTTACCCCACATTGCCCCCTTTAGGGAAACCCTGGAGAGAAATACACTCAGCACTTCATTCATTATACCCAGCAGTCATCTGTCATCTGTCATCTGTGTACCTGCACATACTGCACACACATGTGCACCGACAAGCACATGAATACAAGATTGGGACAGCACATGCAGTAAACACACACGGTAACCTCATGTTAAGTATGTCACAATTACAGAAAGTTTTACACGTTTAATCCCCCTCGTGTGATACAATTATCAAATGTCTAATGCCAAATATTGGTGTTATAATTTAAATAAACTATGGTGTGCTAAACAGATTTCACCATGTCACCACCTCATGACTCCTTACAGTGCAACTTATGACACGTCTGTCTGTGCAGCAGACTAACTACATACATACACTCGTGCATTTTTAATATCTTCATCCTCATCTAACCCCGCTCAGCTCTGCAGCTCTATGCAGCACACAATAAAAGACGGAAGGATGGAGGGAAGGATGCAACACTCCTGTGATAATAAACATTTGAAACAAACACCCAGACTGTCGAGGTTGGGTTTCTCTGCTGTGATGGCCGGGAAAATGAGGCAGAGGCCCTTGTAATCAGAGACTGAACAAAATACTGTAAAGGAATGACTAGTGGAATAAACATGCACACAAGTGATCAAAGCTCCTGTGAGGTCACCTCACGCGGTGCCTATCATCTCTTTACTGATTTTATTCTGACATTTGTAAGTTGTGTTTCGTGACCAAAAATCTCAAACTGCTTCTTTCTTTTCACAGTTAAATATATCACCCACTCTTTGAATCTTTGCTGTGGAAAAACAAAAATCAAAAGGCTGTTTCGTCAGCAATTAGTTTATTTCTTTACTTGTCGAATATGGTCTTGTTCACCTTTGTAGCTCATTCAGAGGAAATAGTGTTAAATTCAGTCCATTTAATAACCAGCTTAAAACTCCTCACAAGAGCTTTAAGTTCAGAAAAATGTGGAGAGTATTTCTCATTCCTGACTTTTTCATTGATGTGCGGTGCAGAAGAAAACACTTAGGGGGAGTAGATGATGATGGATAAAAAGGCAATCGAACAAATAAAATACAGACATAAATGTATAAACAGTGAATTTAAAAAAACACACACAAGCAATGGTCAGGGTAATGTGATCAAGAACCCAAGAGATGACTACAATCATGAGGGGGGGAAGTGACAGTCATAACCCCTCACACTAGAACACACACCCAAGGACACTGAACTTCCATGAAATTGGTACATAAGCCTGATCTATAGCAGAATGTAGGAAAGTGAGCTTTTTCTCAACACTGATCGCCACAGGAGGTCATTCCTGCATGTGGCCTGCAACTTTAAAACTCCTCCCTCTGTACAAGTGTATTTGTCCAAATGTATTTAGAAAGGACTTCCTTTTATTTTATATTCCTTATTTTCACTGCTTAACTAAAAGTTTATAATCTTCCAGTGGGACAATAAAATACGACTGATCCTGATTCGGTTGCATGCAAAGGTGTCTCCATCATAACCCCCACTTAAATTAGTGCATTTACTGACTTAACTGACACAACTGGGTTTAAAAAAAGTCCAGTCCCAGAAATGCTTTTCACCCCAAAACAACTCCTCAGTAATAGTAGTATGTTTCTCTTGCTGTTTCCCCCTCTCTCACTAGTCTTCTCAGTCTCACCTGAGCTAAAGGTCCTGGGAACAACACGCGTACTCCTGCACTGAGTGACAGCTCATGGCCCCGAGGCGAGCCAGCTCCGCCTCCAGGTGAGGTCTGACCCTCTCAAGTTTCCATCTCGACCCCGTCATTCATCTCCTGCCTGCCCCTCCTCGCTCTCATTTCCTTGTAATGCAGCTTAAGGCTCATTCTGCCACCTGACAGCACAGCATATAAACACTGGTGCAAAGTTGTGCAAGACTTGCACAAAGACAATGTTATACTTGCTACTACATGTGCAAAAACCTGGATAATGTTGAATGAAATAAATACATAGGATGGAGTTACTCAAATATTGTTTAAACTAAAAAAGACATGCTAAGCTTTAGAATATTAAAATGGCATACATAGACACAGAATCATGTGTGCACACATACACCAAAAGACAGAAAAAAAGAACAGAAAATACGTCCAAATGCATAACAAAGACACACCCAGCACCGAGCTTTGAAAATAAGTTTAGAGGGCCATAGCTTGTGTCTTTATGTCTGCCACTGTAAGTCTGTGTGATTGTTTGTGTGTGTGTGTGTGTGTGTGTGTGTGTGTGTGTGTGTGTGTGTGTGTGTGTGTGTGTGTGTATGTGTGTGTGTGTGCGGGTATGTGTGTGTGTGTGTGTGTGTGTGTGTGTAAGTGTGTAAGTGTGTGTATGTGATTGTATGTGTGTGGGTGTGTGTGTGTGTGTGTGTGTGTGTGTGTGTGTGTGTGTGTGTGCGCGCGCAGAGCCCGAGGAATTGGAGTTTCAATTACAGTGATGCTTCCTTTCCCAGGTGAAAAAGCCAAACAGAGGGAGGCAGACTAAAATCTCAGCCTCAGGGGTCCACAACACAGGCCGCACCTCCTCGTGCCTCCACAAGTACAACCCCACCTGTCAATAAATGTCTTTACATTCACTCTGATAATTTGATCAGATGAGGTAGTATGTTGTTACCGTATCTGTCACTTACAAAACTTTACCTGGTAATCAGACTTGTATAAAGGATCAAATGTGTGTAGCACAGTTCAATAGGGTATGCACTAACGTCACCTTTCCACCGGACCACGCCCCCTCAGTCAGACTGAGAGTAAAAAACATTCTGAGACATGTCTGCTTTCACTATAGGGAAATGACAGAAACGGGTGTAAAACTGACGAAGATCTGCTTAAATTAAGGACATTTGTACATAACAGAGATCACTACTGTTTACTAAAGATTGAGTGACCTGCAGAACTCGATAAGTGAGCACAAATCAGGTTTCCTGACATTTATATATTTATATATGTGTCTGATTTCAAAGAAAGCCGGAGAAGTACACAAAGTAAAGCATGAA
Organism: Tautogolabrus adspersus; assembly: GCA_020745685.1. Classification (NCBI taxonomy): domain Eukaryota; kingdom Metazoa; phylum Chordata; class Actinopteri; order Labriformes; family Labridae; genus Tautogolabrus; species Tautogolabrus adspersus. The sequence goes on along the minus strand of CM036541.1, from coordinate 19,092,689 downwards.
GGCACACATAAGCCTGGCTCGATAAGTGATGGGTGTGAAACTGAATAAACTTCATAGTCAGGGTGTAGCGATCCAGTTGTTTCTCTGAATTTCAATGATCTTTTATCTTCTTTTTGCTTTAGCTTTGGGTGACCTGTCAAAAGACCCCTCTGTGTTTGTTGACTCTGTTTATACAGTTCATCGCACAACAGTAGGGTTTATTCAAAGTGAGATAAGTATACCCAGGCTTACTTTGAGAACAAGCTAGCTCAATTGTGACACGTATGAAGCTGTTGTTGTCTCATGTTTATTTCTAATGTGACAAATACACACAGTACAGATATTAAGTCGTACAGCCCACTTTAACTTCATGAAAAATACTTGGATATAACTTCAGTATTTGGCCAAATCGAAGTCAAGGTAATTTACTGATTTCATTCAGTCTATTATAATCTATATTAAGTGTTTGTTATCTTTGGCTGTAAATGCCGTTGTGTCAGACTTTACAGGATTTAATGCCTAAGAATAAAATCATAATATGTTGTCCTTAAGTGCTGATTTAATATCGTTCATTTACTGTATGAATGATCTGCTCAAAGTTTTTGTTATAATTTTCCTTTCAGAAAAAACTAGAGGAGGGAGAATAGAGAGGGTTCAGATAATATTCATTACTAGCTAAATGCATGAAGGTTGGATGATATAATGAATAAAGTATGTGCTACTGTAACTGCACAGCTTCGTCCTGTGGCTTTTTGAATGTCATGTTACAAATCTAAATGTTTAGGTGCACATGTGTGTGCAGTATGTGTGAGTACACAGATGACAGATGACTGCTGGGTATAATGACTGAAGTGCTGAGTGTATTTCTCTCCAGGGTTTCCCTACAGGGGGCATCCACATCACATCAGCTGAGGATCATCAGGACATTTACGTTTACCGTCGTCAGTAAAGTTTTGCTTAAGGCCCAGTACTTCTTGTTTTGTTGTGTTTGTGAGGAAACAAGACCAAAAGAGAAAGTGGAAAGAGAAACAAATTAAGGTGTGTAAGGGGAAAATATGAAAAAGAGCATGAAGCCCGAGTGGGCTGAAGGGCTGGTATTGCAGTTTAACCCAGAGTGACTGTGCAGGTGTGTTGGTGTGTGTGTGTGTGTGTGTGTGTGTGTGTGTGTGTGTGTGTGTGTGTGTGTGTGTGTGTGTGTGTGTGTGTGTGTGCGTGTGTGCGTGTGTGAGTGTGCGAGTGCATTGCTGTCTTTAGGCCAGTCAGATAGTCCTGGCACTCTGGTTAAAGTACGCAGAGTATGAGCTACGAGGAACTAAAACAAAAAGAGACAGGGATAATGTTCTCAACCATTTAAATTAAAGTGCCAAAAATGAGGTCTGAAAAATGTGTAAATTGAGACGGCTGTACCTCAAGCCATTCATTTCCTGCGGTATCTGGGTAAATATTATGAACTCTACTCTGGAATACTGAGCACACTATCCATCATGACTTTTACAAGCCAAGTTTGAGCTCACTTTTTCTCAACTACTAACATAATTAGCTAGAGAGTTGAGAGTGTCTTACTGTTACTGTTTTCCAAAAACAGAAAGGTGGTAAGCCAGGGCACTGTGCTCACACACAGGGACAGATGCATAAACAGATAATGTGTTCATAATTCTTTAAGTTTTACCCTCATATCTTTTTCATTTCTGCATACAGGGTAAGTATTTTATTTTGGCTAACTTTGAAGGACACATTTTTTTAGACTAGCTTGGCTTAAGAGAGCTGGTTAACTTTTAGATTTACAGTTTTTTCCAGGCATCCTTTGGATGTATGGGGAACCAGTTGTGATGACAGATTAGTGACAGATCCAAAAAGATTAAGTCATGTCTTTTTTGTTTATTCCGTAAACATATTTTGGGTATCATATGCAGTGGACGGCCGTTACAGTAAGTGTGCTCTCTATGATCTTCAATAATCCTTTCAGATCAATCAAAATATTTGCTTTAGTGTTAGAAGTGTTGAACCTACAAGTATTAGAACCCTTACCTTGATCCCTACTCTACAGCATCAGCAAAAACGACCTTAAAGCAGGAACAGCCATGACGAACACAGATTGTTAAAGAACTCTAATTTAAACCACATTAAAACATGTGATTTGTCAACAACAGTTTATTTTGCCTCAGTTACTCCTTTCTGCTGCTGACAGCTTAAAAAAAACTAGGTTTCATCTCTGGGTGTGCTAACTTTAGTTTTTAGCTCTACATCCAAATTAAATAAATAAGATTATCTGGTAAAAATCAATGGCCTGTTTGCAACATGTCTCATCATCATACAGTATCAGTGTGTCTTTGATTTATTTATCTTTATTCTCAAATGTCAATGATTGTATGATGAGAAGAATGCTATAATTAATCAAAATGATTGCAAAAGCTATGAAAACAAAAGTGTGAATGTAACTACGTATGTAACATCCAGAACTCTGTGATTTGGAATACTTCACTAAAGTTAATTAAATACACTAAATAAAGGTGTCAACTGTCATAAATAAGAATAATTGAGGCCTTAGGCACAAATGAGAGAAGGAAAAAAGGAAACTTGATGGATTTCACTCCTCGTTCTGACGCCTCACACACTACCTGCCAGCTGGCTGGACAGAAGCAGAGACTTCTGGGATAGATTTATTTGTAGTGGTGGTCTAAATTGGCCCCACATCAGGATGGCCTCTCACTACAGAATTAATAATGATTGTTCTTGTTGGGAGTGTGTGTTGCTGTGCAGGATTCTGGCAGTCTTTCCATGACTGGCCTGTCCTCTCTAAGCGGTTCTCCTTCAGCAATACCGCACAAGCACACAGACATACACACACACACACACACACACACACACACAAAGAAGTCCATTACCAGAGGCACTTTCAAAGACACACACCCTCCTCCTCATTCCTACTTGGCACTGGATGAACCGACCGCAGCACACAAAGAGGCTCAGGAGATAGAGCGTGATGACTAAAACTGCTTCTCATTCATCACTCTCTTTTCAACCCTTTTCTTTCTCTCGCCTCTTAACTCGCCCATCATAAATACCACTGGTGCAAGAAAATCTATTTCCCCCATGTCCTCACACATGCACACTAAAATAGAGTCATTTCAATGCCTGTCTAAACAATCATTTTCATGTCTGAGGAGTCGCTTGATACTCAGCTGAGATAAACTCACTGTGCCCTAAAAACCTGTGTTGGTACTGAAAATATACACAAAGAGGTGTTTATCTGGCGAAGACTGCAGAAATTGAAGCACAATGACAACATGCTTCCACTAGCGACAGACTGTTCAGGCTTTTGTACCTGCTGCTAACACTGACAAGAGCAATACCATTGTGTAACATGTATTTGACGACAGTAAAACAGCATGGAGGATTAAAGGCCAAGCCCCTACTTTTGTAATTATGGAAAGAATGTGTTAAAATGATTTTAAAGAAAAATAGTCTGGAAGTATTTTTAAATTAATTTAAATAAAGATCAAGACCTCTGTTGAGTTGATGTGTGTCTGTTGAAGTCTCAATATTTTGCTCTATCTTCATTCATTTATTTATTTCTATTATTGTATTTTGTGATTGCTATCTCCTGAGCTTTTTCTGTTTTGTTTTGTATCGTCTGACCGCTTCTGCTTGTTTTTTGTGCTTTATTTGTCATGTATATGTCACTAGTTTGTCACGCTATTGCACCAAATAAAAAATTAAAATAAAATAAAAAAGATCAAGACCAACAGTCGGGCTGTCAAACGATATTGTTGATTCGTTTCATCTCTCAATATCAATAGTTAATTGTGATCAATCGCATGTTTAGTATACCATAATTTTGCATTTTAAAACACTTTTCAGTCTATCCTTACAATGTGAGACAATTCTTACCAGTGTCTTGATTTTCAAATAAATATAAAGACATGTACTTCAAAGTGCTCACAGTGTTTTTTTAATTTAGTTTTTATGTGTTGAAAGGATAACACTGATACACACACAAATAAATATGCAGGAATGCATGTACGACACGATTCACTGACGTCCGATGATCCCTGGTTGATGCAACAAATTCTCCACATTTCAGAAGTTCCTGTTTAGTTGCTTTCTCTGTTTCGTACTGTACAGGTCCTGTATGTGTGACACTATTGTTCCACACAACACTTAGGCATATTACTGATCACAACATGCCAACATGGCCATATAGCAAGCACTGTAGTTAACTTCTTCAATTTAGATTCATCCACAGGTCTGTGGTGATAAGCACTCTCCAAAATCGTGCTCTGCCGGCAGTGGTGATTTGGTTGCCCAATGACATCAATCGCTGATTAGCTGCAACCTGTATGCTGCTTGTAGGCGGAAGTTCAAACTTCAAACTCTACATCTAACTTTTCAGATGAGCTATCTGACAGATTGTTGAAGTGAAATGAGCCACTTAGAGGTAAGGTGCAGTGGTGTTGTTGTTTTTATTCTGTCACTGTGGCAGCAGGAAGACACTAGGTATGGTGTCTTAACTACTGTGCGCCAAAAGGGACAAAATAACACATGATTAATGCAATTTGAAAAATGTTAGTGTCTGATCCTAATCGCATCACAATTAGCACTGACAGCCCTTCTAATAGGATCAGAAAATATTCTTTTTTTAGAAAATATTCTTTTTTTTATTTTTGTTTAGTTATCATCTCTTTATTCAAAGACCTGTAGACCAATTTGGAAATGACAACTTTGTGTAGATGTTGTTGATGGGTGAACATTTTTTAACCTTTGGCATCGGCTTTACAGCGTTAGCTCAAAAGTATCCTTTATGGTTGAAATTAAGGCAATACAATCACAAAACAGAAATGTTCAAATCTATAAAATGAGACACTCTAAAAAGAAGCATACATGACACTGGCTATTACTTTTTTTGTTTTATTGGACGACTCCGTTTGAACTATTAACTGACTTAATGGAGCCAGATTTTGTTCCCCAAATGAATTTTAAGTAAAATTGAAGCTAGCCTGTAACATTTACTTCAAAAACAACGTACTATGTAAAGACCCTGCAACAAGTAGTTGTGTTTGCTTTCAGTTAGGCCATCTGTTTTTATGTAAAGCCTGTTTTTTAGAATAAGGGCAGGCAGTGTTTAAGATTGTGTTTAATGTGAAACATGTGCCAGTTGGTCTAAGAGTATCTGAATGACCAACACTAAATACTGTAATATTATCCTCCTCATCAATATATGAACACCTTTCATGTAAATACTGTTAAACTCTACCTCATGTATATTAACCATCTGTTACATCATTACATATTCATTATCAGGTTCATCTAAGCATATTTGCACTACTGCACTATTGTCTTATTTAGCCTTGATTAGTCTTGGCTTATTTGTGTTATATATTTAATGTTGTACGTTTGTACATTGAGAGCACAGTTCACCAAAGCCAAATTCATTGTGTGTAAGCATACATTGCCAATAAAGCTGATTCTGGACGCAATAAAAGAAACGTATCCACCCAAAATAATAATAATAATTTTGATATTTGCACTTACACAGTACAGAATTACCATCAAGATATTTTAATACCATTACCTGCCCGTTTGATCTCCCAAAAAGCCAAGTCAAGAAAAAGACTGAGTTCCCTCTTCTCGTGTCACACCATCTTTTTATGTTTTCTCTACATTTCACTGTTCCATTCCCCCTTTTAGCACCCTCACTTGCTTATTTTCTCTTTCTCCGGACTGCATCACTCCTTTCACCACCACATTGGTCGAATTATGTGGTTCTGCCTTTTTAAAGCACACCACAGCCGTCTGCAACTGGCAGTCTGAGAACTGTCACTGAGACCATTAGAAAACCATTAACAAAGGATCACACTCCTCCAATGCAATCACAGCCTGTTTGCCTTGGAAATGATGGCTGAAACAACATTTCAGTACAACAGAGGGACATGGCCCAAGTCTCATTGTAAAGACTTAGATGTAAGATTCTGGTTTACGCAACAACTTGTGCAAGTGCAATAGGGCAGAAGGTCTTTTTAATGTATGCAACAGTCAACAACAAGTGGAGAGAGCAGACTCTAAGACTGATTCCCAAATTTTAGTAATGCAGACGTCAGATTGTTTAATTTGTTTTTATCAAGAATGTCCTAATCTGCGTTTTGTGTCCTCAAACTGGCAGAGCAACAACTATTTGTTCCATAAACGGCTTACCCTGGTTGTATTTCTGCAAAGTGTTGCACACCTTAACTTCACTGACAGAGGGAGACCTAGCAACAAGCAACCATCTGTCTCTGCAGCATTGTAGCATAGCTCGTAGTATATCTCAATGTAGTTTATCTGCTAGGAAGAGGTGTGAAGGAAGAAATGCAATGTGATATAGCTTGTGTGCAAACACACACATACACACACAACACACTGTGAACTGTCAAAGAACATCAGAGAGATCCTGAGGAATGCAAGAGTGGACCTACCATTACAGACGTACACACACACTCACACAGAAACTCTAGCGGTTATCCAGCGGGTAGAAATATCATTATACAGTTAACTGTACATTACAAATGGGCTGCCAACTGTCTCTGGAGTACCACATGACCACCACCAGCCTCTGCAATTGGCTGGCTTGAAGAACGGCATGAGTATCAGGTTAGCGATTGATTGGGTGAAGTGTGGTGGAACAGATGGAACAGAGAGGAAGTGTATTCCCAGGAAACCACACCAAACCATTGGGTTTTTCCACAGCCAGGTGAGATAGACACACACACACAAACACACTAACAAGACAATTCCTGAACCTACACCTCTCTCTCTCTCTCTCTGACTGGCTGAGGCTCTTCCTGGCTCTCTCTCTCTCTCTATCTCTCTCTCTCTCTCTCTCTCTCTCTCTCTCTCTCTCTCTGCACTCACAGGCGATTTGGTTCTGCATAGATCTTCATTATGTTTAATTACCTTCTCAGGTTTCACTGGAATGAATCCACATGTGAGTGAGCTGGGGATGGGGGGTGGACGTTATTTTCTGAAGCCATTTTTTATCTCAAGATTGATATTTGAATCAAACTGAAGAAGAAGTTAGAAGTTAGTGTGCTTTGCTCTGACAAGGATTGTGTTGTTACTGGCGGACCAAAGAAAAAACGACTTTGCTGGTGAAAACAGTGAACAGTGTTTCAATAACAAATCTTTACCCTTTCCAACTTTGTGGGTTATTTAGAAGATGGCAGGAGCTATCTCAGATGAACTACAAAAAGAAAGGACAATTCGTCAATTTGACGATTTGGCTTTACTCTTGTTTACTGTATAAATATTTAAAGTATGTTTAAAGGGTGTTTTTCACATGATTGAGGTACAGCCTATCCAATTACCACAGAGAGGAAAACGTATATAGAAACACGTAAAAACAGAGGCTATTTCTGGACAAACTTAATGACCAATTGCAGCAGCGCAGCACATATCCGTTACACTCATTGTTATGATACACTATAACTGCTGCTCCCTCTACATTTTCTCTACATGTAGACTGGAAACATAGTCTTGATGACTTGTCAACTTCATTTAAAGTGCTAATATAATAAACGCCTTAGCCTTCAACTATAAATGATGGAGAGTAATTTGACTGCAAAATGACAGAAAAACAAAGAGAAGAGCTCAGAAAGTTTGGTCCTCGATGAAAATACATATTTTACAACACAGGACAACTGGGAGCAATGACTTGTGGTTTATGTATTTGGATATTACAAATGCTTGAAAACCAAGGGGAAATGAGTAAGGCAGTGGTACTGTGGTACAAACAACCCAACTAGCATAGTTTGAATGAAAGCTTAAAACAAATCTGAAATCTGATTTCAATTGTTCCCCCCAAAAAAAGTCAAGAAGAAGGACGTGTTTACCTCTGCCTACTGTGAACATCAACTTATTTTAATGAAATGGAGTTTCTCTAGTGAAAACTCACTTGACTAACAATGAAGTTTGATCATCTTGTACATAATGCAAGCCAAATGACTAGACAATATTCCCCCTGTTTACAACTGTATCATATTCTAGGACATGCCTGGCTGGGAAACACTGTGGGAGGGCAAAAGGAATTGCTGAGGAAGATCACAGGCTAGTGATTTTATTTACTTCTGAAAATAGTCTCATCTCCTTCCTCCTTGGTGAACTATACAGTATACATTTCAATATTTACTTTGAAAGAAAATCCATCTGCATAGCTCTCCTCACCGAAAATTCATTCAACACCATTTTTCCTTGGAGGGAAAATAAATTGTTCAATATTTCTCCACCATTACACTGGGACCAAAAGGGGGAAAAATAAACAAAAGCAACTGGAAATAGCCTCATGGGCAAACAGCTAAAGAAAATCTGTGGAATATTCTTTTAACCGATGTTTCTCTAGTTTTCTGACTTGCAGGAGGTCGGCTTATGCACTCTCTAAAAATGGATAACAGGATTGTACCTTTGGAAGCCTGTAACGGGTGAAGTATACCACAAACATTTGCAAAACAGTTTTTTAACTAATGCCATTCTTTCCAAAAAGAAAGAAAATACATCAGGTACATTACAATATTCATTTCTCTGTATTTCATTACAACTATTTTCCCTTTAACCGACTCACTACTCCAAAACTCAAAACAATCAGTCCCTTCTTTTCACCTGCCAAAGACAAGCAGACAGTTGGTCCGAAGCACCAAGAGCATGATTTCTCACCACCTACACACATTAACTTCCAGCAATGGAACACCCAGCACCCACTGCAAGGGACTTTACCCATCTGTTGTGGATGATGAGGTGTGTGGGCATGGCTTAATACACTGCACCTCTGGGCAGTGCATTTGATCTGCAACTAGCTGTCTTAAACTATCACTTTAGGATCCAAAAAAGAAAGTAAACAATAATTTGATCCCTAAAAAGAACCTTTAAGCTTTTGTATGAAAATATGAAACATTCTGAAATATTAAGCACTAATACAACTCTCAAACATACACCAGGCTGTTGATTTCTGTAACACCTGCAAGACTTCTACTTTGTAACCACGTAGTTGATTAAATGATTTTATCTAGGGTCTTTCAAAACCTATTAATAACATGACATAGCACAAAAAAATGTTAAAAATTGAATGTTTCTCCCCGTGTACGACTATTTTCGAGTGTGCTGCCCATTGTGATGAATTCTGCTTTCATACAGAGATAGCTGTGGGGGGTTTGGCACAGCACACACCTCCCACCAGATAACAATAGGTATCTTCCCTGTTGGTTCACTTACAGCCTAACTGGCGAGGGAGTGTTTTGTGTCGTGCTTCAATATGGAGGGGATGATTTTGCAGGTGGCAAACTGTAAAATAGATTAAAACGGCTCATATCTTGTTTCCTGGGCAGGTAAAGACACGGAAATCAATGATGGATGGAGAAAATAATGAGGCAAGCAAATTGTCCATGTTGCTGGATAGGTGTTGAAGCAGTTTGACTCAACTCCCTTTGCAGGCTTCTTGCAGACAAATACAATAATATGACTTTAAAGGACAAAACAAGGGAAGATTATTTAAAAGATTACCAGAAAGGTGTTGGCTCTGTGCTGCGTTGTAACTGTGAGAGCAGGGTTTCAAGCATATCTCGAGGAACACTAAAAAGTCCTCATGTCTTTGACTAACAGTTACTAGTTTTGAGTGAAGGACAAGTAGGACAGTCATGATTTACATCACCAAAGGTTGGTTAATGTTTACATATGTCATGTTGGATGAATGTTTACACCAGTTAAAATCTGTTGGCTGAGTAATATGTGAATACGTTTAGCCTGGTGAGTGAACGTGTTGTAAATGTATTGACATTTTGATGAATAGTAACTGTTCACGTCGTCTATTAATAATTAATGAGGCCCGTGAAGTATGGGAAATAGTCTCTTTCTGCTAAAAAAACATGTTTGTTTCCTTTAAACTAGAAACATGGATTTGATAAAACTGCACGATTTACATTAGAAGGTGCAAAATTGACGTGAAAGTTTTCCATCAGAGATTCTTTAGAGCTTTCCTTAAGTGTTTTCTTCCTCTTACAGGTGCTTTTAAAATGCAGCCGCTGGGAATTCACTTTCACTGGGTTTATCATCTGTGGTCCTTAAAAGGTGCACCACACCCCAAAGATTTTAACTGCAGGTTAAATCCATGTTCAGGAAGCACTACTTTGGTAGAGTAAATCCATGTGTAATCTGTGTCAAGGAAATTGCTCCCATGTGTGTTAATGTTACTGACAGCACTATTAGTCTCTGGTATTAATGGCTTGCTGAAAGACACAGCTAAACAAACAACTGCCACAGCTAGCTTACCCTGTCTTTGCCCTGAGGGGTCTCTGCACCGGCTAAAGATGTTACTCAGCCTCTCATACAGTAGCAGCTGCATTAACAGCCGCAACTTGACTGCTCCAAAGTGCTAATGGTTATGACTTTAATCAATGGCATTATCACCAAAATACTACAGTGGTGATCTGTTGATTTACAGATGTAAAGAAAAGTCTTTTAGTCTGTCACTGCACCAATCTATCAATGAATGAACATACTGTAAGAATCTATCTATTAATCCATCCACGTACACATCTATTTATCCATCTATTCATGTACACTAACTAGCTGGAGCTCAAACAACCTACAGGGATTTTTCTTATTTCTAGAAGTTAAATTACAGATAGGATGAGAAGCTCACTCTTTCTATTAAATGGAAACACATGGCTAACAGTTCATGGATGGCCACACTTCTCTCTTTAGTCTTTCTTATTATCATTTCATTTTCAATGAGCGCTGCCTATTGTCAAGAAGAGATAGACATAAAGGTCAAAACATTTGAAAATGGTCTGTGAATCAGCTCTGTCATGAGCTGTTGAGATATTGTATGGCTGTCAGATGAATCACATTTTTAATTGTGATCGATCGATACATTTCATTTGAATTATTTCGCTTTTTAAAATAAAAAATGTTAGGCTTTTATTTAGAATTTTTGTCCAGGAAACCCTGGATCAACAATGAATTGAAACATCTGAAGGGAACTGAAAACAAGTGAAATGTTGATGTCATTAAGTAGATGTTATTTTTGACTCATCGACTGAGCTGTGAGTTTCTTTGAAGTGAAATGAGGCATTTAGTGATGTTGTTCCATCACCTCTGACTACAGGGAGACACTTGGGCTTACCCAAAGTGCACCTAAGGGGACAAAATAACATGCATTGAAAAAAATGAATCCATAAGTTTCAAACCTTAATCAATCACTTTTAACTAGTTAATGCTGACAGCCCTAGTTTTGATACGGGAGTATTAAAGTTTGTTTTGAGAAATATTGCTTGAAGGGGATTGCAATTAATGCATCCATAAATATGTCACATTTTTTTATGGGCCAGATAACCAGTTATTTCCATGGCCTCTTGGCTGTCCATTATGAAAATGTAGCAGTCAGCTTAAGCACACGGCTGTTTCACGTTTTTTTCCAGCTCTCAATAAAAAAGAGAGGAAAATGTAATCCAAAAGAAACAAGTCAAGACAGAAGAAGTTTTCCAAAATATCCATAACTTTACTGTGTAAGCGAATTCCCCCTAAAGTTCCCACTTCCTTCCTCCCCCTAACACAGTGTTGCTGTGGTGTCAGACTGAGCTCCCTGTGGGATGTACATGAGATGTGTTGATGAGATACACTCTCTCTATGTGTGTCAGCGTGAATGCTATGTCTACATGTATTTGTGTGAATGTGTACGTTTTCAGACCCTATATGTCTGTATGTCTTGCCAGTGTTCTAAACTGGATGTGTATATAGGATTTGCCTATAGTAAATCCCCAGAGGTGGCAGCCTAACCAAAACACTCAGCTGTCAATCACTAAAAGCCACCAACCATGGTCATGACCCGGGAACAGGAAGAGGCCTTGTTGTCCCTGAACGGATCTCATTGAGCTTCTCTGGAGGGAGCCATGCATATAGATATGAATGTGTTTAACTTACTTTTCTGTATTGTTTGTGCTGTCTGAGTTCAGGATGAGTGGTAGACTTTATTGTATCTTATTTCTATGACAACCTTTAATTTAATGTTTTTTATAGAGTACAGGTCTTTGAGCAGGATGTTTATAAGTTCTTACTTTAAGGTATCTTACGGGGAAACACTTAAACTTAAAACAGCATCTGAATCCAAATTATTTCATACAAAACACATAGCTAGAATTTCAATTTCTTTGGGATGCATCCAATGAGTTGGATTGGTATCTGCACCAATACCAACCTTTTGAAAAGACAAACATGTAAGATATACTGAATAAAATGATAAAATGACCTTACTATATCATCAGACGTAAACATGTCGAAGTTCTGGCTTCTCTGACAACAATGCAGCAGCCAGTATATCCTCCTTTTACTGTTGTTACTGCCCCATGCCATCTAAAAACCATTGATTAACGCTCCTCGTATTAGGACTTAAGTAGGTTTTAATTTTTGTAATAATAGCACAACTTTAAGTTTTAGTCTCCTCCTCCTAAGTACAAACATTTTAATTTGAGAGCATTGAGCTGAGCCAGAGGAACAACACTTTCTTGGCTTACTTGCCTGCATTTGGTAAGCATAAAGTGTTGCACTAATATATTCTTTCATGCGTTTGAATCAATGCAAAAAAAACTAAAACCTGTTAAATACATACTGTGGGATGTCCTTTGTGTGTGTTAAATGATTGATACAGGATAAAGTAAATGAAAAATACAGTCCCCGTCACTTTTACTGTGTGTTGACACTGGCAGATCTTGTAGCTGGAAAGTTTGGTTCTGCTATTTTTCCTTTGCTGTGCTTGTCTATTATTTAAAAAAGGTTATGTAAGTAGAATCAAATTATACTTTCTTATATTCCGTGTAAAAGTGTATAGGATAGCCACACCTGGTACCTCGAACAATATTTATCCAGGCAGGACTCACTGCTTAGGGGACTTTTTCTTGACATAACTTCTCCTCTGATTCCCCTCGCCTGGTTTCCACTCCACATACAAAACGACTTAATAGTGATTAAAACAAACACACAGTCTGAGGGCATTATCCACTTTGGAGATAAGTGCTGAAGCTGCTGGGGACTGGGGATTTTAAGTGACGTAGTTTTAAAACATGGTTAGCGAAGAGTTGGGAAATGAATATCAGCAAAAAAGATGAACTGGAGGAGAGAGAGGAGAGAAACGCAAGAGGGAAGGAGGGAAGGACACAAAATCTGTGTCGGGGATGTTTGAGAGGAAAGGAGCAGCTTCTACCCCTGAGAAAATGTCACTACCTACCTGCTACTAATCAGATGCTTGCTCAATTAAGGTCATTTGTCCTCCGCCTCTCTGTGGAAGCCTCCATAAGCCAAGAAAGACTTTTTTATAACAAGCTGAGGCTGTAGGATATGTTCAAGTTATGGCTCTTATATTGTTGATTAACTTTGCGTAGTTATAAGGTTTTTAAAATTACATGGAGCCGTCTATTTCTCCTGCTCCTACTAATTTTCTTTGTCAGTATTTTCATGTTGCTGGCTCTAAAACTTTTTTGAGCATCCTGGTGATGTAGTATGTGAAAGGTTGACAGAGAGAGTGTAAGAAAAAGAACAGACAGAGAGACAAAAACACATGTACTATGTGTTTGTATCCAAGCCAGTGAATGAATTATACAGCCTGAAGTGTGTGTGAGTGAGTGAGTGTGTGTGTGTCCTGGCACGTGTGAGGTGGTGTGTGGGCGTCAAGAGGGAAAGCTCATAAAACCCATGATCACACTGATGAGGTCACGGGGAGTGAAACCGGAGAAAGCCTTTCATTTCCTGTCTCATTCCATCCCTTTCTCTCTCTCTCTGTGACTCCTACCTCCATTCATCCATCTCTCCTCCACCCTCCTGCCCGGACTTCACTCCTGTTTTTCACCAGTGATGCCAAAAGTCAAAGTCTTTCTCACCCTCTGCCTATCTGGAATTTGTCAACACACACTGGAAAAAACTAGATTATGAGAAAGAGTCGTGTTGTTCAAAAGTGACTCAAAGCAGAAAAAGAATCTTGGTTGAGAGTTTAATAGTCGTCTTTCTTTCCTCTGGTTTTCACAGCTTAATGATCACACATGTATTATTGATTTATAGGTTAGTTTAGTAAAGATTGTCCTTGATGTTTTACTTGATCTTTCATTCCATCAAGTACAAAAGCTGCAGCTATCATGATAATCATCTGTATCCATTTGTTTCTTTAACTCTCTTTCAAAATGTCAAAAACTGTAAAAAAAATAAAATAAAAATGCCATCAGAGTGCTCCAGAAACCCAAGAACAACTTTGTTAAATGTCTTATTTCCTGACTAGTAGTCCACTTCTTACAGAGATTTAGCTTAAAATTCATTTTTGACAAAGAAAAGCAGAACATTCTCACAAATAAGTCAGAACATTCTGCATTTCTGCTTTAAAATGTCTTTCATGATTAAAACAATGAATGGAACCTGGTGTGCTCACGTGTCGGGTAATATTTGGTAATACAAGGTGCGCTGTAGTGGACCGGCTTACCTCTGTGTAGTAGTGGAGTGGTCTCTGAAGCGGTAACAGGCACACTTGTGTAGGAGAGGTTAACGTAAAAGGAAAGGGTAGAAAATGCCCTCGTTTTTTTTCTGTCTTCTAATGATTATTATAACATCAACATACTGTAGCAGTATTTGTTACCTGTGCTAAAAAAAAAGCAGCACTGAAGCTGATATTTTAATTACAAACTCTCGTAAAAAATATCTCATAAAAAAGGTTTAATATCTTTCACAAAGCAGCCGTGTGCAAAACTTTAAGTGGAGGAAAATGTGTGGATAAAACTCAAAACATATAAATAAGAATGTATTTGGAAACATTCTAGTTTGAGAGTGATCTATTTGCCAAACTATGGAAACATGTGAGCTGTATGCAGACAAGATTTTGAACCAGTTTAAGTCAATAGCAAATCGGTTGCATCTTACTGTTCTGAGGCCACAATTCATAGAAGCTAAAAGGTGGGAAGTTGCTTAACAGTTGGTCTCAGTACGTGAAAAGCCGATTTAATCCCCCACCAGATGTTGTGTCAGTATTCATATGAGTGCAATCTTTGGTAACGCTGTCAGAGTGAATGTGTATAGACCTCGGAGAACAGTTTTTCTCACACAACTTACACCTCTGGCCAAAAAGAGAGTGTAATGATGTGGTCACACAGCTACCCTGGAGTGATTTCCCGTTGGAAAAGAGAAACCAGTTCTTGCCATCGTTATCACACTGTGGCAACCATAGACATGGAACAACACAAAGGAAAAGAAGCCGAGGGAGAGCTTACAGCGCGGGAGACTCTGGCTAGAAGTGTTCAAGTCCTTACTCTACTTATGGGCAACAGGAACTCAAAATGTAACCAGCATATTCACCAGAGTTCTTCTTGCAAATGCAGCTGGTTTATTTCACCTGAACTTATTTTTTGTTAATTTACATCTAGCCCAGTGTAATTAAACCTTCTTAGTGTGAGAACTTAATTCTGTAATATTTTAGTGTTTTACAGTCTTCTCATCCTACCTTTTGTACAGCTTACACTGCGTTATAAGGAATGTTATACTATATTGGGAATATTTATTTTATTGTATTGCCCGTATTGGATTTTTCCCTTTCACACAAATGGCCTGAAAACCTTTATTTAATTTGTATATCAAACAACATAAAGCTCAGGTTTGTGGTTGCCAGTTCAGCACTTGTTTGTGTTGCTGTTTGTTTAAAGCGTTGCAGCCTCTTGGGGCTGTTAGCAGTGCTTAAGGATTCTACTCGTGTTTTTCAGACAGGTGATCCAAGGAATCAGAGATCCACAGAGAAAGCTATTCTTTTCTCAAAAGTTAGCATAGCAGGATGTAGAGTTACTAGCTGTGAGCACTTTTCTATCTGCTCCTGTGTGGGGAAAAAAAAGTCTCAAGATGATGTTTTATCCACCTGTGACTCCACAGCTGGATCTTGGAACAAAAGATGAGAAAAGAGAGCCCTGCATGACAAGCTTAGTTTGTTTTTTATTGCTAAGTTGACTTTTAGAAGCATCAAATAGGTAAGATGTTCAAGCTAACAGTCAATTTTCCTCACATTTCAAAGAATAATCTAAGCACACCTGAGCTCACTCCATAACACAACAGCTTTGAGCTAGTGCAGCAAAGGATTACAGAGAACTATAAAAAAATACTCCTGCAGTCACTCTTCTTCTTTACACCGGCTCATTACTGGTCAGTGTTTGACAAACACTCTGAGGGGCAGAAGTAGCTGTCTGCCTGATAGACTGTCCCATCTGTGTGCTCACGTTTAGAGGAGGGAGGAAAATTAAAGGTACCAAGAGCTGGAAGGATGCTGAGGGAAGCTGTGTCTACTTCAAGGATTATAAAGTGTGTCCGAAAAACAAACACAGGGGAAACTTTAAAAACAAGAGATGGTGCCAGGCTACATCATATGAAAATCAAAACAAAGAAAAGACAACAAAAGGACAAAGAGAGTCAACGTCAAATAAAACACGGCACCTAGATTGGGAGATGGAATTCCTTTCAGGAAATGAAAGACGAGGAAAGACAGAAAGTAAATCTGGTCTGTGTGTAGTCTCTCAGCTCATCACTATTCTAAATGCCACTTCTGATTCCTCTTGATCGAACATCTTTGTGTTTGCGTGTCTAGAATATATTCTATTTGTTCCCCCAAAGGGAGAGAGTGGAGCTGCAGCTCTAACAGTGATTAGATATTCTGAAGTCAGTATAATGTTTAGCACAGGGGACCTCAGGCTTTCTCACAGCCTTATTTTGTGTGTTTTTTTTTATTTATTTGTCTATTCCAGTTTCATAAAAAAAAATAGATAATGTGGATGGGGAGTCTGGGATTAATTTTGAAGCAGCTGATTAGTGTGTGTTTGTGTCCTGGGATAATTGTGTCTGGGACCATGCCTAAAAAGCCTTCAGGCTAGACTGCAGTCTGGGAGATACAAACACTCCCTCCTCCTCTACTCCCCGTCTCCACCCATCCCCCACATTGCCGACTTTGTCTTATCCCATTTTTCTGTCATCCAAAAGAAAAACTTGGTCTTTAACCGGGTTCTTCTTTTTCTATTCGGACACGTACAGACTCACTCTTCTATTTCTCTCACTTGTAACTGCTCCTCGCTTCATCATGACACCCTTCCTACTGTCATTCTCATTCATGCCCCTCAAACAGAAATCAGATCACACTGATGTCATCTCTCAAAATCTTCATGTTGGTTGAATGTACATCAAGAGTTCAAGGTGAACAGGAACCATTTTTATTTTTTTATGTATCATATTTCAAATCCTTGTTTACAGAAGAAGCAGGTCGGTGTTTGAGGAACATTTTGAGCCCATCAGTTGTTTTTTCAAGTTTCCAACAAAAGTAGAGTGAGCGCTGAATAACAAAAACAAAATACTTTTCCTCACAAACTTTTTAGAACATCACAAATAAAATGTCTTGAAATATTATTATAGTCATAGAAAATAAACAAAAGCAGCTCAAGTGTCAAGCTAAAGTGCAAATGAATATGGTTTCAATTATGGATGATCTAATCCTCCGCTGATGATCAGAAGGCAAAAGTCAGTGCAGATAGCACATCAAGAAATGAAACCAACTGAAAATAGGTTTAGTGTTTAATCCAAATCAAAGTATTACTGAGTAATAAAGTGCTGCCTGACACGATGACTTTAGAGGAATGAAAGTGTGTCTGTTGTTAGGTAGTTTAGACTAACTGTACTTCACAGGACTTGTAACAGCAGTTCACAATGGGCCTATTTTAATAACCAAATGGTCTTTTGCTTTTAATAAATGCAGGATCTGCATTATTTTTTCAATCATAAATATACCCAACAGGTTGCCTCTTAAAATTCCTTGCCTTTTGCTAAAGTGTTCATAAAATCAGTTTTCACCCTCAATCACTGGAACTGTCGTGAAGTTATTTGTTTGAAGTAGCTTTGTTTTTTTTTCTGAAATATATCCAGTCAAATTATGGTGGGATGCCAGTGATAGGAATAAAGATTTTTTACTGCAGGACCCTGATCAGGTCCAAGCCGATCCTTCCCCTCTGAGGTTCCACATTCAGGACCCGGACCTCCACCCGTTCCCCAGGTCCCAGAGCCAGGCTGCGTCTGCGCTGGCTGACAGGCAGTTTGTCCAGGGTGATCTTGCTCTTGTGGATGAGGCCCGAGCGACCAACACCAATGTCTACAAAAGCCCCGAATAGAGTTGTGTTGTCCACCCGGCCCGTCAGCACTGTACCCACCCGCAGATCACTCATGGACACAATGCCCCGCTTAAAGTCCGCCTGCCCAAAATCTGGGGATGGCAAAAAGAAAAGAGAGAGAATATCAAAAAGATGAGGGGGCTAAATTGGAAGTGAGGAGGAGGGATCTATGACAAACAGTTAAGGGTGTCAGATGGCACAGATGTTTTTGAGGAGTGATGGGGAAAAGGGGGGGGCAGAAAAGCAAGGAATGGGGCAGAAATGACAAACAGATATTACATTTCCAGCAGCAACACGATACTTGCGTCTGCAACTTCCAAATTCCTCAGCATTCTGCTCTCTTTCCATTTGGCCTGCTCATGAGATATCTATTTTCCTTTCTGTAGCATTAACACAAACAAGGAAGGCTCATGCCCCAGGAAATAGTCCGGTCCAATTATCCTCCGCTCAGCACTGATTTCATGCGGTAGCCTCGGCTCATCTGTTTATTCAGCTGAGCACTGGCGAGAAGGCCAAGCGTAGTGTGCTGCAACCAAATAGGGCCAACCTGAGAATGACCCTTAAAGCTTCTTTTTAATTTCAAGAAGAGTTCGCCTGCACTAATTAGCAAACCAGGCATGACACCTTTCCTCTTCACACCAAACTATGTGAATACGGAAAGCCTGGTTTAGAGTAATTTTCTTGTATTTGATAGACCCCTCAAATAATGAGTTATCAGAGGGGTCCGTTTTTTTTTTGTTTTTTTTGTAGATGTATTGTATTGTTGTAGTTAATTGATTCAACGACAACAGTTTTATAAGCCCTTCTTTACAAATTAGAAAAAGCTGATTAACTTTGTATTCCATAAATGGTCAGTCTTAAACATTGTCTGAACTCCTGTGTGTTTTCAATCACTTTTCAACTTCACATTTTCCTATATTGAGTCAGAAAAATGATGATAAAAAGTAAAACAGAGGTGTGGAATGAAGCAAATTTGAGCGACAGCAAAGAAAATCCAAACGACTGTACTGTGTGCGTTTGTGTGTCTGAACTTAAGAGTATAACATTAAGTAGAAAAACAGACATCTTTGTGTATCTGTAAAGATTTTCTGTCCAAAAACACAGTCTGCTGGACCCATCACACTCCGAAAAACATAGTGCTTGTGTTGTTGGGATATGGGGGAGGAAGCCACCATACTATCAGATCGAGTTACACTGCCAAGACATGCCGATTATAATAAATTCACAAGAATAGTTAGTGTGTTTGTTTTGAATAGAAAACCAGTCATAGACCTGGACAAAGACAAGTTGAAATTAATATCAGTCAATCTGGAACTATAAAAGAAAGTATGGAGGAAAGACTAAAGAACTTACTGTGACTGCGAAGTTTCAGATATGTGCAGTCTATGCCATTTTATATGTTTCAAAGGAATGAAATATTTGTGTTTAGAGAGAAGATTTCTCTGTATATTCAGCAATCAGATGGATGTCTGAGGGGTATGAGCTAAAGTTGTTTGTTTTTACTTAAGTTGGATTACTTTTAATTAATAAAAAGGGTGTGTTTAATTGCCTTTAACATCTGAGTCCTACCATTATTCATATTTAGCAGAGAGTGTCTGAAATTGGCTGATATCATTATCTCAGTGCGGCTGTGAGTGGCAGGAGTCTTACTTTGTCGTATGTCAAACCCCGGAGGCTGTGTGAGGCCATCGATGATGAGTTTAAGGGTCTCCGTTGTGGTCTCCACTGTCCTAGAAAGTTCCTCCACACTGCTGGTCCTAACCTTGCTCTCCACGCACTGCCGCAGGCCTGCACTCCCGATCTGGTCTGCGGCTCCACCCACGAGGAGAAGAAATCTGGACGGAGATAAAGTTTTCTAAACATGAAAAATATCAATTCAGAATGTGAAAATCATCTTACGCATATATTATCAGGGCCACTGCACTCAGACTTTACTTGGATTTTTACCTCACAGCCCCCTAAGTAACTTTTCCACCTGAAGTCGGGGTGAGCTGATGTTGGAACACAGTGGATCATTTTAATCCTGTGTGTCTCTATCCTGTGATCAGTACATGACCTTAGGCTGTATGTGTGCATTAGTGCGATCCTTATGCACATAATGAAACTGCTTCATGATGTTTTCTGTTCGCCAGTTTGTTCATCTCCGCTCTTTCTTGAGATTGTGAATGCATCGAACTACACAAAGCATTTATATAAAGGCTAAAATTGTCATTATAGCGTCACACTGCCCTTTTCTCGACTTTCGAGTTGGTCATTTTACATCATGTCTTGCCCCCTGTGATCCGTCCCCTCCCATCCAACAGGGATAGTCTCCAGCTGTGAGGTGCATGTGTGAACAAGCACCTCAGGAAGATTTCAG
>CM036541.1:19004669-19067169 GCA_020745685.1 Tautogolabrus adspersus | reverse complement strand
ACACACACACGGACAGGACATACAAGTCTCGGGCAGTTGTTCAATGTGCTTTTGATATCAGCATCAGCGGCGCTAACAGTCATCTCTCCCACAAGGACACACACACACAGTTAAACAGACATACACACATTGGAAGCCGACGTCTCCTCTCTTGTATCCCATGTCTGTGTAAATCAAATCAGAGTCCTCCTCCACTATAACCAGCCCCATATGAGATGGTGTCAAAATCAACTCCATCTTAGTCTGAACATGCTCTGGCCAGTGGGTTGGCGGCTGAATAAGTGTACTTTTTGTATATTGGTGTGCGCTGTACCTCTGTGCCACATCGTAGGACTCGGGGTGTATGCAGGTCTGGTCCAGCGGGTTCAAGGAGGTTGGTATGTTCCCACAAGCTTTTCCTTTGCCCTTCTTAGATACCGGTTTCTCTAACACTGCTGCTGCAGGATGAGTTGAGAATTTGGCACTGTTTTTGTGAGGGGGAAAAAAGTGACAGTTTATATAAAAGAATATTAATAGAACCCCATACATTTCAGGACCAATATTGAAAGTTATATTAGAGTGAAAAAAATAATTAATTACAGATGTGGTTGTCAATATATTGCCTCTAAAGCAAGATTGAAATGACTGAAATAACCGTTCAAAGGTTATCAGAGGGAGGCTTCTCTGAACAAGGGATTAACTAGAGAATATTAGACATAATATTACACTGTGAGGATTTACTAAATGTGCTACAGACAGCAGTTAGAGGGATGCATCAACAAGGCTTAATATCAAATTACAGTGTAGGTCAAAACATTACAGGAAGTCAATCCAAACAAAACGTTGCATCAAATGCTCAAGATGACAAAAACCTCAACCTCGGTGTGTCCATGTATCTGTGCACAGTTTGAGTACTTGTGTGTACCTGGGAAGGGTCTGCGGGTTGATTCTGATGAAGCCGGCACACTGCTGGTAGGATTTGGGCCCCATGCCTTTGACCAGTTTGAGTTGCTCCCTGTTGTTGAAGGGACCATTCTGCTCTCTCCATTCAGCAATATTCTTCGCTCTGCCAGCATTTAGACCTGCTACATGCCTAGGAGATGAAACAACGGAAACAAGCCTCACATCATGAATTGTATTATCAACATCAGTTTTAGTGGACTGAGAAATGCGTGTTCAGTCGTGAGGCATCAGCTCTACTTTGGATGCAAATATAAGGAAAAGTTTAGTAAAACATTACATTCAAAAACATGTGCATCAGCACTTTTATTTTAACTCTGGTTTTAATGAGGTTTTTAACGGGTCTTCTCTTTCTTGTTTTATTTTTTTTACTGTCATGTGTTTTGTTGTTTATACAAGTGTCTGTTTTTAAGTTGACCTGATGCACATTATCTGAAGAGAACTGCTTTTCGCTTGATGTATGCTCATGAGTGTAACATTGAAGTGACAATGAAGTTTTACTTTACATCAGTGTCGTTACAAGATTTCCATTCCATAAAAACAGACAAAGACAGTAGTGCAGATCCTGACCTGGCACTTAAATATCTGGTGAGTTAATTTGACCTGTTTTTGCCAGGCTCTGAATAGAGGTGATTTGAAACTTAATTAGGTCTACTCTGTTAACATTCAGAGTGACTCACTCCTGCTGAAACACGCAGCAATGTCAACACTCAACATAATACCTCGGTCATCAACACGTCTGTGAGTGTTTAAAGTGTGTAAGTGTGTGCAGGGTGACTTCTGGCAGGGATGGAAAAAGCTCACTTGCACAGCAGACAGGTAAACAGATGACCTGATGCCTGCCCTGCAGCTAATGCCAGCTCATTTTATACAGTTTGGATCCACTGCAATGTGTGTATATATTAATTCATACAGTACACTACCAAAGCTATTTACAACAAGGCTATGTGTGTCAGAGTAATGTGTGTGTCTACCTTATTTAATACCACTGGTTGATTACAGTTAGTGCAGTAAATAAGGGAGGAGTGGAGCATTAGTTTCAACAGAAAGCTGCCAGGTTGTCTGTGTGTTTGTTTGTGTTTGCATGAGTGTGAGTGAAGCTCTGCCATGTTGTGACTGCTTAGGGAAAGTACGTCAGAAGGTCTAAGCCCTCTTCATCTTTGTTGCACGATTTGCACGTGGTGTGTTTGTGCGTGTGTGCGTGTTTGTGTGTGTGTGTGTGTGTGTGCAAAGAAGAGCCATTTGAGCACACTTGCTTGTGTCATTTACCTCATCAGTATCTCAGAGCAGATGTTGATGTCCACCCCCACAAAGCTCACACATTCCTGCACCACACCGTCCAGCGCTGCCTTCAGTGCTCCGGCCGACACATCATGCTATAAAAAAACACATTAAGCAAACCAACATAAATACAACAATGCAGACGGCCAAATACTGCCTGCACAGACAAACACAAACAGGGGGGATGTCAGACTGAAAACTCAAATTGACAAAAAAAAATCATTTAATTCTGCTTTCTGCTAACAGCTGCTCTAAAACACACAGACATGCAGCATATGGAAAGTTATTTTCTGGGATTTAAAAGGTGTCAGAGTTTCCAGATTTTAGATGAATTTACAGTAGAAAGAAGTTGAAGTTTCACATATCAAATCCAAGTCCAATTTTCAACCAATTAAAACCACTCATTAGGTTTTATTGCAGACTTTTAACAATAATTAGTTAATATAATTCCCATGATGTGAAAGTATTCAATACAGGATATGATTGCTATTTAGTACGTCATCTCCCAGAATAGGAACAACATTTCCCAAAAAACATAAATAGAACTTCATCTTTAAAGAGTTTTAAAAAAAAACTACAGCCTGATAGCAACTTATAGACAACGTGTGAGTTTGATTGACAGGTAGCAAATCTGTAAAGTCTAAATCTAAAAAGAGAAGAAAGGGAAACAGAGAAGGAGAGAGTGGCTGATAAAGGAGGGAGGGAGTGCAGAGTGGAATAATAGAGAGATAGAGAATGTTTAGTTTGGCCTATCAAAAATCTCTCCCTCCAGATCACACAGTTTTCTCATTAGTGAAGCTCGCTGTCAATCAAGATCCTCCAAATGAACTCTTCACACTTCTCAGCTATTAATCAGGACGTATTTTCCAAAGGGACTGGAATCTTTTTCTTAATAAGGAACAGAGAGGACAGCCAATAACTAAATTAATGGAAAGGAAATTGGAGAGGAGAGGCCACACATCAAAGGCAGATATCATAAATCGATCTAGCTAACTCTAATAAAATTCACAAAATGGTCAAAACATAAAGTCAACATGAAATTTAAGACATAGTATGATCTAGCAGTCTAGAGACGAACAGAAGTCCCTGGGCTGCAGCACAGAGCTGGAGTTCAGAGACGGATGCCTCAGCAACTGTTAAAGTATTAGCTGAGAGTCTAAACCAGACTACTGTTGAACTGTGTGTGTGTGTGTGTGTGTGTGTGTGTGTGTGTGTGTGTGTGTGTGTGTGTGTGTGTGTGTGTGTGTGTGTGTGCTGCTATGTGTGTTTGTGTGTGTGTGTGTGTGTGTGTGTGCGTGTGCGTTTGTGTGTGCTGCATGCAAACATGACTGAGACTAGCGTAGGTTGCATTGTAACATGATCAAGCTATGAGCAAACACCGTCTTGTAAATAGATGACAATAACAGCAGCTAGGAAACACACCCTTCTCTGTCAGCATTAACAGGTCATCAAGACACAATAGGACAGTGGCACACACCTACGTGCACACACCTACGTGCACACACACACAGTAAGGTGAAAGGACACATGACTTTTGAGAGAGCCTAAATCACCAAGAATGAATTGCCGCTGCTAATAACTCCAAACATTGTGCATCATTTGCTCCCCCTATCTGCTTCATCTCGATGTCTGATTCATAAAGCGTACAGCACTGATGATGTTCAGGCGCAAAAAGTTGTCGTTCTCCGTGCAATGGACAGAAGCTTCTGTATCTGCCCCTGTACTCTGCACGGAGCTGTGCTCTCATGCAGACGGAGCAAACGTTTGTGCACATAAAGATGATCAGCTCGGAGGGAAGGGGAAACATTTTCAAGTGTGTTATGAGGCCAGACTCGTAAAATGTATTATGAGTTTTACAGTTTTAAATTAAGCTTCCTCCCTGAATGGACCAAGCAAGGACAATTCAAAGAAAAAACAACACTTGCTCCCTCGTTGTGTATCCACACCTGTCTACACATGTGTATACACCGCGTGCCGCAGACGGCCCCAGACTGATTTTACCCATAGCTATATTAATATGTCAAAGTAATGTTTACAGACTGTATTTACAGATTATTTATTTTAGGTCATACTGAATCATTTTACTGATCACTGAGAAGTCTCCATGTGACATCTCTTATAAGTTCTGTAGAGCAGTAACCACCCAGTCTCAACAGAGAGCTATTTTTTGACTCTAACTGCACGTGTCTGTTAGCACCGGGGTTTGTGAATTACACTATTTTTGCAATGAAGCTGATTTGCATAGATACAAGCACACAGCACCTGCACACAGAGACATTGTTTGCTCTGCAGCGCTGTTGTGGGAGCATTAAACCCTCTTCATGTGTTTTGTGTGTATTAAACAGTGTCTTTTTGTCTTATTGCACAGGTTAGGCAGGAGCAAAGACCAGACAATTCTATGTGAATCAGGCCCAGAGTGAGCAAAACAGTTTTCCTTTGTTGCAAATCCAATTATTAATATTCATTTTTTTAATGGGATTACATCAACATAGAGAGACATAGCGGCCCAGGTTATACTCTGCAATGGAGGCACCCACAGAGTCATGTGATCAGCGTGAAAGACATCAGACTGCTCTCCATGAAAAATGACAAAGCTAACAACCTGCCAGGCGTTTCAACACTTACCCTAACCCTAACAACGATCACAATTGCGAATGAGCAAATATGGATGATTGACAAGCTCTTCTTCACATTCTAATTGCCAAGATGGACGCTGTGTCAACGTCTACGCTTTGAAGTTTAGAATTTATTTTTGTTAGATTTAGGCATGTTGTGTTAATAGTTTAACATTCGGGATCTCTGTTTTCACAATCACAGAACTTCTACTCACACAACACTACTTAAACACTATTGACACTGACACTAATATTATAAGGATGTATGCGTCTTATAAAAGGCAGATTTCAAAAGCGTAAAGCATTCTAAAATTAAAAATGTGCAGATCATTTTTTATATACTCGTATACACATTTACTTCAAAATGCCAATAAGAAAAGTTTAAACCACATCAATGTAGAAATACTTGTGGATTAACGGGGAAAAAGTATACGTACTGTATGGGTGTGTAATTGTTGGGTTCAACACACTCAGGTTTCTTTTTTATTTTATTTTTAATGAAGTTTAACAGTCTAATGGAGTACTGTAATACCAGGAAGCGTTTAAACGTAACCTAAATAAAAAAGTATGATATAGTGTCTAGTGTGAGATAGATTAAGAGAGACAAAACAGCCCTCTTGTGACCCCTCGTGTGATCTGCAGTCGGACTGAGAATGCCCTACAACAGCCAGAGGCATTCTGAAGACAATAGAAAATAACTTTCCTATCAATAAAAAAGTTCCCATAAAACTAGAATGAATGATGATCGTGATTTCCGGTGAGTGTACTCATAAAGATGCGAGAGACAGAGATAGTAAGGGAGGAGAAAAAAAGGAAATCACCTGTAATGTCACACCAGAGAATGTTTTCACACGAGAAAGTTGGAGGTGTGTAAGACAGTGGGAGTTTTAACCTGCAGGAAAGCTTCAACGAATGTGATCTCACATTCTTATTGAAACCTTATAGAGGTGGGAGCTGCTGGAGAAGATCTAAGGTTTTGATGATGCTAACACAGAGGAGCACATTGACCTCTGAACGTAGCTGTGCTCAAATGAGGAATGGTGAAAATCGCGTTGAAACTTCAATAAAGTATGCTTTTAAAAGAATAGGAAATTATAACAAGCCAACGTAGAAAAACACAAATACTCAAATTATAAAAAATTAAAACACATTAACAAAATCATAAATAAGCTGCCCACAACCCAAGAAAAGAAAGAAAAATGAAAGGGGATTCTTTTTGAAGGTTAAGGTTTGTTGTACACCACAAAAAAAGTGAGAAGTGTGTCTCTGGCTCCAGCGGCAGTGATTTAGTGTGACAGAGTTGGAGAGCAGGAGAGTAACTGTTTTAGAAAATGTGCAAGTTCTGCTCTATTAAACATACATACACAAAATCCAGACTGTGAGGGTCTGACGCCCTCATGGCACTCTTCTCAGCTTACAGTGGCACATAGTGCACCAATGAAGCATGAAGTCTTATATATTTCTGTCTTGTAATTTATGTATCCTGTTTTTCTTTTGCTTTTGTTAATTTTAAAACGAGGTAAACTGGCTAATGTGCATCACAAATCACAAATGCACAAATTCAATGGAATAAGGTGCAGACATCCCTCAAACCATCCAGTAACCCCCAAGTCTACATTGAGAGGAACTATCTGCAGGGGAGAGTCAAAACTGAAAAGGGTCCAGGTACATGAAGGTACAAGTTAGGTACAGGTTTAGGAGGTATTATACCAAACGTGTTCCACAGCTTAAAGCCATACATTTCACACCAACTCCACTCCCCCAAATCCTTCATCCTGATGCCCAGACCCCGAAACCTCAAAATCATCCAGAGTCAATGAACTGGATCCCTACGTGTGAAGGTCATATTTGGATTGTCTGGAAAGCTGCTAAAACCAGCCAACCAATACAACAGAACAAAGTGATTCTGTCTGCACCTTGAGTACTTAAAAGCTGCTGCGTTACCACATGTCAATCACAGAATTAAGAGAAAAAGAGAGCAGCGAGAAGAAGAGAAAGAACGGAAACAGAAAAAGCTTTTTATTATTTCACCGAAAACATGAAAATCGTCAACCTTTTTGTTACAGAAACACACATGCAAGTTTCCTTTGGAACATGTGGTCTAAAGTCCTCGATGAGAGTCGAGGTGTTAACTGACAATAAAGGCAGAGGTCGTGGGACTGACAGAAGCTTTATTAATTGTGCCACTAAGAGCTTAGAAACTGGAAGCATGCTGGAGCCAGAATGTCTGTATGTACAGGGAACCGAAGGGCGGAAATGATGGAAGGATAACTGATGCTTACAAACTGTAGGATGACATTGCAGTCAGTCTCTTTGTCGCATTCAGTCAATTGCGTGAGAAACTTTCATATTTCTATTTCATATTTAACTTCATATTTCCATTTTTTCACACACGGGTCTACCAGACAACAAGAGTCCTTACCCATGTCTTTAAAGCCACTGGGTTTATGTAAGGTACCAATTGATTAATCCAATGAATATTCAAAACACATGCCTTCTTAAGTTTCAAGCCATGTTGAATGTTCTTTGCCAAACATTGGACATATTCCAAGAATATCCTGCACCATAAGTCCTGGGTTGGTGACCTTAAAAACATTTGGAACCAGCAGCACTTTCATGTGCTTCCTTTGCTCCTACAATTTGAGTACTGCTTGGCTTCACTGGAGCAGATGGTCGCCCACCCAGAACCTGGTTCTGCATGTTAAAGGAGTTTTTCCTCCCCATGTTGCCAAACGCTTGCTCATGGTGGGAATTGTTGGGCCTCAACAAATAATATAAAACAGTACAGTCTCAACCTCCTCTATAGGAAAACTTCCTCTATGATTTGGAGCTATAAATTCAACAGCTTTCCTTGACTAGGAGAATGCAATCAATGCTCGAAAGTCTTTTTTTGTAAAGTCAGGGACTGAAAAATCTGCCCACACACAGCGACTTCAGGATAAATATTACAAAACACTGATATACCGGGTATGAAGCAAGACTTCAGAGGAAGATAATTGACAGGTGGAGACTGATCGAGAAGGTCATCTGAACTCCTAAAACCACAAGACACGACAATCGTCCTGAGAGATACGAAGAGTTTGTCTAATTTTGAAAACCACTCAAATGTTTGTGACTCCTATTAAAAAGATTAAAGCTGTTGAAATGTTACTCTATAAAACTGTTATAGAACATTTGTTAACTTTGAGATAATCTATTGGTTGGCTTGATTTATTAACAATGTATGAATGGGATTAGTTAATACTGATGGACACTTTACATAGTAGCCTACAAAAGAAGACTAAAAAAGAAGACTACATAAGAGCGTTACAAGCTCAGGTCTGTTTACCGTTTGTAATATCATGATTTGGCGGAACACACTTTGTGCTTGATTGCCGTTTATTTTTCCTGAGTTTGAATCCATTTTGAATGCCTTCATCAGCCACTTTTTTTAACCTGAAAGACGCATGGTTCAGGATTCATTTTTTTAGTTTGGGATCAACAAAGTCCATCGGTCAATCTTTCATTGTCAACTGTAACATGAAACATTGCTGCAAAGTCAGTGAAGGAGTCTGGTTCTCTTACACCTGTGAGACCTCCAAACTGAACCTGCTAGAAACTTTCCCAAGAACTAAAGCTAGGGTTAGAAAATGTATGTGTGTGTGTGTGTGTGTGTGTGTGTGTGTGTGTGTGTGTGTGTGAGTGTGTGTGTGTGTGTGTGTGTGTGTGTGTGTGTGTGCAGGTATGAATACATTCATACTATAGTTAAATGCAGTCATAAATCAGCAGCTGAAAGTGATACGACAGCAAGGTGATGGTTTTACGTTTTCCCCACACCTTCATGTATGCCTAATGGCTACTTCTCAACTTCTTGCAAAACAATCGCACACTCGCACACACATCACCTGAGGGAGCGCAAAACGAAGCGTGAGAAAATCAAAACAGAGACAGGCACAGGAAGTGCAAATGACAAACTGACTTTAGTATGATTTATGTACTTAGAACTAAGACAGTTAAGACTATTTGGGCAAAAAGTGTCACCATTCATTTTATTATATAAAAAGTAAAGTGTTTAAGGGGCGAGCGGTCAGTGGGTTCTGGTTCGAATCCGACCTGTGGCTCCTTTCCACTGTCCTGTCACTCAACTAAAGGCATAAAAAGCCCACAAACAAAACCTTAAAGTGTAAAGACAAGTGTTGTATGTGGCCAAAGTGTTAATTTCCCGTTGGTGTGGGAGAGAATCAGCTGATTTTAGAACATCCGTAAAACACACATTCTCTTTAAAAAAAATACAAAAAATGTACATATTGTTTCTTTCTGATGTTTTTTTAAGATTGCCCTCAAACAGACATTATTTTCTTTGATTTAAATCCTCTAATCACATTGTTATTAGATGGTACAAATTAAAGGTTTGTGTACTTACAAACTCTACCACAGTAACATAAGCATCTCACTCAATGTAAAGTTATACTGCGAGAGTAAATAGTCTGACATGACAACAGCCAGCAATTGTTTTGTTAATTGTTGAATAAGTAGAGAATTAGCATGAGCTTGTTTAAATCAATTATTCAAGCAAACTTAAAGAGCTTGGCTCATCTCTCAACCTCACTCGACACATAATGACACAGACGCAGGCAGTGACAGCTCTAAGGGAAATAATTAAAATAGTAGGAGACAATTATTTGGCAGCTTCTGCCACCGATCAAGTCTTTAAGAGCATGTTTTTCTCATGCCTCAAAACACCTCGACAGGAACAATCAATCACCGTCAACACCCTGTTTCTTACCCTCCTTCCTTTTCCCAGCGCTGTCTGCTCCTGCCTCCCCTGTAGGCACTATCATTCGAGAGTGAAAAAAGCATGCACAAGGGCACACAGTTGCACAGCTGCACACACCATAGCAATATTAGCACAGCAACCAACATTTGAAAAGTTACATCACTTGCTCTCCTTGATGTAGGTTAAATCTAAAACTCAGTGATGTGATACTACTGTGGTTAAGAAATTCAAAAAAGAGAGGTAAAATGTTTTAGCTTTAAGTTCTACTTTTTTAAAAAGAAGAAGAAAATATTGCATTTTGTAAGGGTCATGGGACAAGAGCTGAAAATTCTGGCAAAATTATAAAGTGAAAGAAATGGAGGGATTTGAGAGGGGTGAGAGGAAGAGTGACAGTTTCTTTAATATCCGGCTCACAGGCAATGTTTTCTTACACAGCAGTGTGTGTCTGTGTGTGTGTATTTTCCAGTAGCAGTTAGTTTTACAGGCCTGGGAATTACCCAGCTGTCAACATACTATAGCAACAAAAAAAGAGGCTGATTGACAGGAGAAGGATCTGTCCAAAGGCCACACCCACTAAATGTGTAATGCTCAAAAGGCAAGAGACACCCGGAAATGTTTGTCCAAGTAAGAATTCTGAACAGGAAACACGGTGAATCTCAAACCTCTCACTAATATTTGCATTTTTAATGTATAGTACTGTATCCAACAACTTACACACTAATGACTTTTGCTCTTCACTCAAATAGACATGTGTCTGGCAAACTCAGCATCCAGAAAAACCTGTCAGCCCGTGGTGCTGTAGTGAAAACAGTGTTCCCACACCAATAGTTACGTCCAATCTGATTTTAATGGGCCTCACTTTTTTAGCCCTCAGCTCATTTCCTCCCTTCTCTCCGAGCTGTCAGTCACTGAGTCAGCAGAGGGAGAGAGAAGGAGAGAGCATGCTGTGCCAGCTGTCTAGAGTTACATCTGCCCTTATGCTTTCTGGGTCTAACAGCAATAAACTTTCACAAAGTTCAAAATGCCACAAATCACACAAAAAAAAGGACTTGCAAGAC
Organism: Tautogolabrus adspersus; assembly: GCA_020745685.1. NCBI lineage: Eukaryota > Metazoa > Chordata > Actinopteri > Labriformes > Labridae > Tautogolabrus > Tautogolabrus adspersus. The sequence goes on along the minus strand of CM036541.1, from coordinate 19,056,520 downwards.
AACACCCACATGCCTGAGCGCACTTTTCTCACACTTTTTCCCCTACATATACATTCATGTTTACAGTGATATAAAGCATATACACATGCATGCACACATTTAACCCTGAGACTCTAAAAAGGGAGTGTTTGCCGGAGCTGCCACACAGGTCAGAGTGATGTCCAATCTCATATCTGTCAGCACCCGGAGTTTATTTACTCGGTTATATTATCATTTGTTGACCTAGTCACATGATCTGAGAGCGGGAGGTGCATAACCCCAGGCACCCCAGAGAGCCCAGTCAGGATGTGATGAGAGACACGGGCCTGTGACCTAACACACTCAAGACACACATGCATGAGCACAAGTCCATGCACAAGATGAACCTCAGCTTTCTCTTTTAAATCTCCATTTTCTCCCTCACCAGAAAATCTCTCATGTCATTCCTTTTCCTTTGACTTTTGTCACCCTCTGCTGTCCTATTGTTACCCCTCTTCCTCTCTTCTGCTTCTCGTTTAGAGTGAATGCCACCTGGGATTCTTTCTTTACAATGTTGGATTCTTTACCATGTTTACACAGAGATACACAGATGCTCTGTTGACCATCACAAGACAATAATACTTTCATTTGCTCTCCGGGTCAGCTGCTAAATTGTTAAATAATAATGTTGATATTTGGATAATCATTATGTTTAACGATTCCCTCAATCCCCAGGAAGACTGATCATGAATGTGTTGATTAGTCGTTAAAGCATTTGTCGACTATCAAAAAACTTGAACTTGAGTTCAGATGTTTGGGAAGATTGTAGTTTGACTCATTAAAACAAGACTGCCTCATTTTACAGCTTGAAAATGTGACCTTTTTTTATTGACTGCATCATCTTTAACTTTTTCTGTTTTGTTTGTACGTCTATCTTCCAATTCCCTTTTTTCCTCACAACTTAACATATACGGGGAACTATTGCTTTCAAAGCTGGTTCAGTGTGCATATTGATAACACCAGTACACAGCACAGACACTTGAAGTGAACTAAATCAACACTGAGCTAATTGTTGTTTCATCTGCACACACACTTTGGCACTTAAAACAAGGAGCGGCATGAAGACTAGAAAAAACAAATGTCCAAACTCACGTAATGCCTGTTTTCGGTAATTAAATTAGCTGTCAGCTTGAGCATCATCTGTTGATACAGGCCCCAGTCTAGTTGATCTGCTTCCCTGCTAGTTTCTGTTCTTTCAACCCGTTTAAGTTTGTCTCATTCCTCCATTCACATCTTAAGTTCAAAAGTCAAACAAGTCAAATCAACAACAGCCAAGAGCAGACTGTCCATACAGCTTAGTGAAAAGACTATGCCAGTACATTTAAAGCTCCCTAGAGGGTATTCTAACCAACTATGAAACAGATTGAAAAGAATACTGATGCCTCTTTATGACCGACAATATCATACAAGCTCATAATTGTCAAAATTGAAAATTTCTCAAGTTTTAATGCCTGAAACCTCTGCTGCAGGGTATCTGTCGGACAAAGGGCTGAAACACCCTTTTTTCATTTTGGATGGCAAAGAAACACAGTCAGTGATGTGTTAAGGAAAGCAGGAGGAGACTTTAGGTTTTTTGTATTAAAAAAAAACGTTGTACATGTACAGGACAAAATCAGTAAAGACAGGTTCACTTTTTGGACCCAGAATCGACACAAAGTCAAAGTTCCTCACGGGGGCTTTAATTGTTCTAGGAATTTATCATTGTTTTATTATTATGTCAAATTGTGTTGGGGTTACAATGTGTTTTAATGGCTTTCTGTTTTCTTCATCTTTCTTAATTAGAATTTCTTAGATGAATGGTGGTAGTATGTTGACTTATGTAAACTTAAACATGGTACATTGTTGGACCGGCTGCTCTTAAAGAGAGCACACTGGTTATGTACATGGTGAAGATAAAAGAAAAGAAAGAAAAGATGCTCTTTTTCTGCACATTTGTTGTTTGAGAGAAAAAAAGAAATACAGCACTATAACAATACACGGTGTGTGTGTGTGTGTGTGTGTGTGTGTGTGTGTGTGTGTGTGTGTGTGTATATATTCTTGGCTCATGGTTTAGTGCTTATATATTTTTACACCATCATCATGTGACACACACACACACACACACACACACAGACACACAGACACACACCAACTCGGCTCTTTGCATCAGTCTAACTCACAGCAGATGTTCTACTGCCCGGGGACAAGGAGCTTTAACCCACAAGGAGCATCCTGAAAGACAAACACACACTCACCTGGTATGTTCCAATGCCGATGTGTTTCGGATCAATTTTTACAAGCTCAGCCAGTGGATCCTGGACACGTCTTCCAATGGACACTGAATGAAGACAGATTTGAAAATGAGTTGTCTCCTAAAAATTCTCCAGCTTGTGTTTCTCATGCTATCTGAATCATAGTTATTGAATATGCAAATCCATATTGTTTATAATTACTGAGTATGCAAATTGTCCGCATATTGCATCACTGGCCTGAGGGCAGGCCAGACTTAATTGTCATTCTCCACCCCCAATAATAATAATTAAAGCTGGCCTCCAACTGGAGTCTCAGCACCTGTCGTTAAGCTTCTTCAAAGAATTGAACAAGACCCGTGCACACACAGTCTAAATAAGCGCATAAATAAATACACACAGCCTCTTAACGAAGGAGTCTGTACAGCTTCAGCGTGCTGCTGTTTCACATAAATGTCTTTTCTATGGATAGGCTGGCAGGAACCAGTGACAGGTAGAAAAATTACAAACAACCTTTTTCACATACACACCATAATACATGACATCACCCTCCCCAACACACACAGGCACACAGAGTGGAAGAATAGCACACAATCACATCGCTGTTCACATTCATGTCATTCATAAAAAGTGTTTAAATCCCACTTAGTAAAAGTTAGAGTTGGAATATGTCCTGAAACAGTCATACATTTGAGCAAATAAATGCACTCTGGTTCCAATCTATCTTGATGCATCTAATTTATTGAATGGTTTGAGTTCCAAAAGGTTATACTTGTCAAATGTACAGTAGGTTCCTTTAACACACTGTATGATAAAACCATAGTCCAATATTAAAAATGCAGAAAAAATTCAGCCAAAATAAGCAATTTTACTAGGGTCAACCGATTATCAGCCTGGCTGATTTCCGGGGTCCGATATTATTTTACTGATCCCAGATAAAAATCAATTCATGAATTATAAAGTGTGCTACTTTTGCTGAGTTTTTCCCTCCTCTGGGTGGCTGACATTTCTGACAGGTGGATGCGTTGTAGCTGTTGCAATGAGTCTTAAGGTCTACCTCTTTGCCTGTTACTAAATTGATTGCATTTCCAACATGGCCACTGCTTGTGTTGGGATTCAAAACTCTTCAGAAACCAATGGGTGACGTCACAGACTAAATCATTGTTTTATACAGTCTATGGATAAAACCGACAATTCCAGAACACCGTTATTGGCTCCTCTGCAATTCATCCCTTCACCGTTTCTTAGTGTTTTTTTTATTTCCAGTGGTCAGCAAAGACGTGTGCATGAAAGGCGTCCCACTTGGATCTTTGAGGTAGAACGGACAGACAAAGAGAAAGAGAGGGATGGGGAGTTACAGAGGGAGCATGTCTGGAATCAATGGCTCTCCTCTCCTCTGGCTGCGGTGGGAGGCTGCTGCCTGAGATAATATTTAGACAGGGATGGAGTTTCAACCCTGGCCTTGCTCGGTGCACCACCAAAAACTCTCCAATCTATTCTGTCTCTCACACTATCCCTCTCTCCCTCTCTCGCTTTCCTTGAGAGGATCCAATTTGCAAATGGAATTCAGCATAATTCTGCAGCACTTATTGAAAATTACAAGCCAAATGGGACTCTACAAAACTGGGAAGTAATGAAGAAAGCATCTAAAGAGGAAGGCCCCAATCAGACACAGGCAGATCAATCAGGAGGAGTAGAAGAATGTGAAATCCAGTATTTTGGTGGAACAGAGGGACCGCTGCGATGTGGCTTCACTTATTTAGTTGCAGAAGGAAAGGTGAGAAAATAGTTGTACTTATGAGGAGATGCTGCATAGTTTGTATGTCCTTCTAAATCCATATGAAGAAAAAGTGATCCTCACTCTTGACTACCAAAGCAGCCCCTCTTTTAAAACCCACCCAAACTGCAGATTTCTCATGGCGTTCATTAGAGGTATAAATATGGCTCTCCATGTCTCTCAGTGCTGCTGACCACAGGAAACTAGTGAAGAATAATCCAGTTTCACTTGATTTATGTCTTTCATAGAGGAAGTCTGCTAGAAACATTTGTTCTCCAAAACTGTGTGCTATTCTTTCATATACTGCGCGTTGTTCCTAAATGATATAGTATGTACAGTGAGCAAGGGACAGGCTCTGTGTGAGTGTAAGGAGAGCGACCGGAGGACCACAATGGCAGAAATTCACTGATAATGTGAAAATGATACGGCTGTTCATCTTCACTGGGTTTCATATTTCAATTTGATTATCCTATCAAGTATTCGATTCATTATCACGATGCATCCTCAAATTTCCATACCACTGCACATGGCTACTTTTTCCATCAATGAAGACAAGCAGTCAGATAAATATGAACTCCCTTTTTTATTATTTAGAAAGTACATTTATGTTGACATTGATTTCTAAAGCATTTACATTGTAAACCAAAAGCAGCAGCTAGAAGAATCTACATTTCATTTCTTTTCTGAAAGTTATTTCAAAGTACTGCTGCTATGTTTAAGAAAAAATGTTTTCTCAATTTACTAAACTGACAATAAGGGTCTTTATCTTGATGTTGTATTTGGGTTTTTGATTGCTTTTTGAAAAAAATATTTGAAATAGGTCATCTGGAGCGCAGAGATTTTGATGGGCATGTTCTTTTAATTTTTGGAGTTTTGTTGATAAAACAATTTAGAAAAAAGATATTATTTCTGCCTTCACAACCCAGGCCCCTTGTCATTAGACGATTTCAAAGCATAGAGAGATACATTTATAACGATGAGGATACCTGCACTCCGAATGTTGGGGTCCATGTCTGGCATCTCTTTGACGGCCTCTGGACTCACACTGTAGATAGACGCTCCCGCCTCATTGGTTATACTGTGGAAAGAACAGGAAGAGAAAAAAAGTGTGAGTAAGTAATGTTTGAGAGTCATAGAACATGGGAGAGAAAAAAAATACACAAGAAAAGGAAACTACAGTCAGGTTGTCCAGTGGAGGAGAAGGAGACAAGTGAAGTGATGAAGGGAAAAAAAACCTCATAACAGCTATGCTACATTTCGTGGTATGGATATGACTTATCTGGAGTACAGTAAGATTAAAAGATGGTATAAAACATTTATTGAAACAATTGTTTTTCTGCAACTATTGTTAATAGTATAACTTCCTTTGAACAACATTTTTAAAAAACCGCCTCTATGATCAGAAAGTATGAAATGTAAGTGTGTATTTGAGACAGTAAAGGGCTTTAAGTCAGCAGACCTCTGCAGTGTACTCGCGATTGATGTGACACTACTGCCATCTAGAGCTCATTGAAGGGTACTACGAACTGTTTAAACCTGGCCCAGAAATCAGGAAAAGGTTGTGCTTTTGTTCATTCTTTGGGAAACCTTAAATCGATACTGAATGTTTCTGTCCTGACACACACATCCCCACGGTCAGATTGCTCCTTTAAACGTGTTTTCAGTCAACATAAAAAAGCTATTTAACAATGAGTGACACGTCTTCCAATGGACACTGAATGGAGACAGAGCTTGTGGTTGATTGATTATGTCTGATCTTCAAACTGTACTGTACTCTAGATTTATTAAGAAAATGAAGGCCAGCCTCTGTTTGTCAGAGTTTCTCTGCAGACACAAATACATCACTGAAGTCCCACATTTCATTAACAAATGTTTAAAATGAGGTATGTAAAAATGATTACAGCACTTTATCTTCTACTTTCATGACACATATTTAAATAGGACATTTGCATGAAGAGTTTCATTTCTGTCCCAGGCACAAAACCAACAGGGAGCAGCTTTTTGACCTCATTCATTGGTTGCTGTTTGCCAGCTTCTTTTGTGACATTAAAAAGGGAATTAGAGTTCAGCGTCTATGACTTTGTTTATCCATGTTTCATGTAATTTCCATTATATTCCGTTTATATATCCTTTTAGAAAAATTATTTAAATGATAATTTCGGTTGGTTATTTCTGGAGAAATGTTAAGGGTAGTATATCACAAAACCCAAATTACTCATTTAAAAAGGAGTATAAATAAACTGGAATAATTGCTGACAAAGTCCTCCTTCTTAATACTTGAAATAACTGTCCAATAAAAAAAAGATTTACTTAAGCTTAAGTTTATATTTCCATTTCTACATCACCTTTGCTATTTGAGTAAAGATAAAAAATGTACTGTTTCTACAGAAAGAAAGAATACTTTTTGATCCCGTGTTAATGTATTCAGTCCAAAGTAGGCCGCTTATCATCCATCACAAAACAGACGGGACAGTGGTACAACAAAGCCACTGATACCCGAGATAATACAACGGAAATACAACAGAAGCTGTCATGTTGTTTAGGCCTCCTTTTCTCTCGGGTGGATGGAGAGACAGAGAGAGGAAAGACTGGAGGAAGAAAGGGGGGGCTTTTTCCTCAGGGCTGACCAATATGAAGAAAGGGTCAGCACCTCCCCAACGTCCACAACTGAGAATGAGGCCCTCTGTGGTACACACAATAACACACACATACACACACACATAACAGATGCCTGGACCTTGCCACACAACCTTGCCAATTACAAGTATCTTGTTAATGAGGAGTGGCAGAGGCCTTCTGATGAGAATCACATTTAAATGAACTTGTCCTCCCTCCCTCTCTCTCTCTATTCATCCGCTCCTCCGCCTCACTGTTCTTTTTGTCAGCTCTCTATCCATCGTGCTGACAGCTGACATATCGCCATGGTGACACTGCTAACGAGCACTGGCACATGACCTTCAACGAGGTCAGAGCAGAGCTGGTCATTAAGTTGACACACTCGGCCTCATGCACACAGAGACACAAAGACACACAAGCACACACTAATTGCTGCTGAGTAAGAGAGAGAAAAAAAAAGCAGGAAAATGTAAAAGAATCAATGAGGCCTGCACAAAATATGAGATGTGCAATAAAAAAAAATTTCAATGGTAAAGATAAGTGTTATAAAGACACAAATATTAGAGTGAATATTAGCAATAACTCAGTTTTTAAAGTCTATGGATTGTCTAACACACCATACCTGTGTTTGTAAAATGTGTCTCCTGAATAAAAACAACAACCACCTAAAAACTGAATTGGCAAAATCTAATCTGAGGGTATCCGACTGCTAGCTTGAGCCTCATATATTTATGCATGAAAATGGTCTCACAGTTAGGCCTTAATACCCAGGCCTCCAACCAATGGGTAACATTTCCACATGCCAAGTGAGAAAGCAAAGTTTGTTTACATAAAATACATTTTCTTATTTATTGGAATCATGTCAGACTTTTGTGATTTCAATGGAATTGCCATTAAATGCATTACCCAAGAATCAATCTACCAAAATCTCATGCAGTTCTTTTTTTAGGCCTTCAATTACACGATGTGGAAAATAGCTCAAAACCAACAACTCTCACCACACGCTCTGTCCTCATTTAAAGACAGTGATCAATAGAGGTCAAGGAAAAGATCGGTTTTGTTCAAGTAAGAAAGAAAATTAGACAAAGAAGAGAAAATAAATGCTCTGGCAGGCTATAGTGAGGTGAAAGGTGAAAGGAATAATAAAGAAAACAGAAAAATGAAAGCACAAAGGATATGGATTTAATAGAGGGAGGCCAGCAGCCCCTATCATGTCCAACCTAATTAAGGCTGCCACCGGGGCAGCTGGGTAACAGCACTGTCATGGATACAGCTCTGAGCCCTCACTGCCACAGCCTCCATGGCTGTGCTACAGTGAGGGCATCAGCCTGGCAGACAGCAGAAGGTTGTCTGCTCTCCAGCTCTATGGCCTCAGTGGGTGGATGGTCCAAGCGTGGACACACAACACACACACACTTAAAGACACAAAGTCAATCATGGCCTCTTGGTGTAAAGTGATGACTTGATGCCCCTGTAGGGTAATCATTTATTTGCACTTGTTTGCTCCCTCTTACTCTTACTCTTACTCTTACTCTTACACACACACGCACGCACGCACGCACGCACTTATACAGGCCAGCCTTTAGCTCCGTCCCATCCTGGGGCAAAGTCACAAATTGGCTCCCCTATTTCTTCCTCTACTGGTTGTCTTTGAGACACACCCTGGGGCCTGACACACCAACACACACACTTTGTGACTTGGCCCCTTGCTGCCCCCTAAGAAACCCTACATTGGAAGAGATGGATACACACTTTGATACCTCATTACAGCCTTCTGGCTCACACGGCCCTAATCTAAATTAAAAACAGCTCATCAGATCAGTCAGAAAAGAAGAGGGCCAAATAAGATCACCAACTGATCTGATACACAGGACAATCAGTTAGTGGGAGGGGGAAAGAAAATTAAGAGAAGATCTTAATATGTCAATGAGACTAGAGTACTTATCAGCACTAAAATATATACAAATGATTACCTTTTTTATAGATATATGCCATAACATTGTAAAGGCACATATTAGTTAGGAATGAGATTTGATTTGAAGAAGTTTTTTTATTCTAAAGAAGTGTTAAACCTTAAGCTGATCAATCTAAAATGACAAAAAGGTTGAATAAAATGCCAATGAAAATATCCAAAAATCTTCAGTAAAGTGATGCCTTCAACGTGTTTCATTTTCTTTCATGATTAAAAATGAAAGCAGATCCCCTTACATTGAAGAAGCTTTAACAACAAATATCTCCTTTTATTAATGTATGAAAAGATTGAAGGGATTGTTTCTTTCTTTTGATCAACATCCCTTCATCCATCCATTATTTGTGACAAACAGGTAAGCTTCCTAAAAACCAATTGTGTGAGCCTACGTTGAAGGACATGTCATTTATTTATGGGTGGAGTGACCTGGGCTTTTGTCATCAGGTGAGGAGTGTAACCTGTACTACATTACAACAAAGGCATGGAGGAGCTCAGTGGATACTGAACATTTGCCAGTTAAGGTATAACATAGCAGAATAAGGATTGCATCAACAAACCTGCACAGTATGATGTCATGCTATAATGGCTTCATCTCTCATCTGCTTTTTCCCCAACTTAGTTCATGTTCAAATTACTTGGATTAGCCTCGTTCTGCTGCTTTAAATGAAGCTGTGATGGTCACATGTTACATGCCCAAAATATATTCATACTGGGGAAAAAAAATAAAATAAAAACACACACACACACACACACATAAGTTTCTCTGTCCCAGCTGCTCAAACAGCTTGGGTCCATTGTTCAGTCAGCTGCAAAGCTTTACCCCAGGGAGACAAATTGAGGGACGCACTATGTCTAAGTCCCACACAGACACACACACACGCACACACGTCGGGTCTGAAGACGATGACATTTTTCACAGAGAAAAGCGTCCAAATGGCAGGTGTCAGGGGCCGTCAGTCTCCAGCGAGGCGCTAGAAGGCAGGCAGGCACTCGCACACACACATAAACTCCAACTGCCAGTGTGAGGCACGTCTGAAAAGAGCAAAGCCTCACAGACACTCATGTCAATCTGGTCGCAGGAAAGGCCTGAGTTTCTGTCACGCAAAAACGCATACACACCCGTGTGCGCGCACACAGAACCCAAATCGCAAGTACACACATGGCATGTCACACTGACTCATCACACATGTTTGTCAAAGGCAGGACCATCCCAGGGAACAGTGGGACCCTAAGGGAGGATGGCATTGAGGGCGGTAGGAAGGAGGGGCAGGAGATGAGACACAGGCTGACCACCAGTGAGGCATGGTGGGAGGAGAAAGGGAGCTGTGGGTGATACGGATGAGGCTTGCAGATATTCGCTGTCCACCACCTGCGAATGCCAAAGATCTTAAGCCACTGCAAGCTTCACACAAAAGTAAAAATATGCCAGTATGTGTCAAGATTTGCAATAAAACCATGGCGTAATACATCAAATAGATACAGTAGTTTAAGGTTTGCAAGCGGAGAATGCTTTACAGACTTTAGAGTCTCTTCAAGAAAATTACAGTCTTATGTTGAGTTAAATTGTATTGACGAGACTTTTAAATCTAATTATCTGGCTCATAACATGCAAGTATCCAAGGTATATCTCTCTGTGTTAGATGGTTGAGAGGGAAAAACAATGGAAATGAGGATAGGATAAAAAAAGGAGGGAAGGAAAAAATAAAATGATAAGGAACGAAGTACAGTAGGAGGCCACAGATGTCAAAGACATGTGTATTTATTCATTATTATCATCCTATTTTTCCTTTCCTTGATGTTTAATATACACGTGTTTTAGATTTAAAAAGTTCTGCCTTCCTCTACCCATCATGTTTCAAGTCAAATACTTAACCTTTTCTTGTACCTATGGGTTTTGAATTAACATACACCCACAGCTCAGCTGAGGCCTTTCCATGCCTCTTAATCCAGCTGCCCCCCCCCCTCCCTTGCTCCACCTTCTACCCAACCTTCAAACCTTCAGTGGGGCCTGAGTGCCTGGATCTCACTCAGTCATTGCTGGGCCTGCCACTGTATGTTCATCACTCACTCAGCCTGGCCCTGGGAGCATGCCTGGACACAGGACATGACAGGGGATACACACACACACAGTCACAAATACAGTCTACACCACTGTCCTCCAGGTCCATCAGCTAGCCAGTAATAATGATCTCATCCCACCAGGAGTGGGCTGCAGGGCGAGACGGTCAAGGACTTACTGTATGCATGTCTGTGTGTCAGTGCAGGCGCACACTGTTGGCTACCGAAGTATATTTCCCACTGCAAAAGCCTGTATTGCTCTCGGACAACTATGAACCAGTCAAGGAGAGAGCCATGGCTACCACAAGGAAGAGACTCTTAGAGTACGGCATCAAACATGGACAGGAGAGCATAAATGAACTGACTTTACAACTATGGCAAAAGTAATCAAGTATTTTTGATCTCCATGCAGTACACCTGCTATGTTTCATGTAGGCCATTTAAAATAATGAGTTTGTATAAGTGAGTTTTTAAATGAAGTTCTTCATTCAATGCCGTCAGGAGTGCTGACATTGAGACCCTCAAGGATGTTTGTGTGTTTATGAAGAGCAGTAACAGGGTCAGTCATCTCACTGCCTTCAGGAGTGAAAGAGCAAGTGGTCAAGAAATTGGATGTCGTTTTTGTTTGCCTGTAGCTGTGGTCCCTGTGTGTGTGTGTGTGTGTGTGTATCATCAACATCACTGCCCAAAGATCTCTGTAACCTTACCCAGCATGTTCTTGCCCTCTGATATCATTAACATCAGCTTGTTGCGACCAAAAGCTGTCAACTTGTCATCTGTCATGCACACAGCCTGAAACACGCATACTGAATTATTCAAATGCATTATACCTCAATCAATGCTTTGTCACAGCAAATAGAGGTTAAGTTTAGCCAGAGAAAAAAATCAAAGTAGCTACAACTTGTCTCTGACAAAAAGTATTCAAGTCAAAGGCTGCTTATGATAGAATGTGATAGTTTTTTTTTTCAAAAGTCAAAGTCAATATTACCTTTATTGTCCATTTTTTCCATAAGTGACAAACAGAAAAATCAAATTAACGTTTCTCTCCGAACCACGATGCAACCTAGTTAAAATCTCTTTCAAAGTTTTCCAAATTGGCATGAAAACCAATTTCAAACATTACACGCTAACACTTTCCTTTGAAAGGTTTTCAAAACAGTTTTCTAAAATGACATTCTTTAAAAAAAACACAATTTCAACTACAGTTTGTTATTAAGGGAATGAACTGATATCAAAGTTATTGTCTTTGTTGACTGATTAACGGTTAGCAGAGTTTTGATTAACCGTGCCTACCTCTGTTGGCCAACGCATCAATTGTCGGCCCATTTCCACCTCAAATATTGTCATAATATTTTAAAAATTCAATATTGTTCGGGCGCAGATGGCCTAGTGGTTAGGTTGCACTTTAGAAATGGAAGCTGAACCGTGGTCTGTTTGCAGCAATTTATAAAAATGTCCTCTAAAAGTACAGAAGTAACGTCTTGTGTTTGAATACAGAGGTCAATGGTTTGTGTTTGAAGATTATTTTGTGTCAAGCAACGATGGCTGTTTGCACTACTTAAAGACGAATGTGCATAAACACGTGTAGGTGTTTTATGAAATAATTATCAAACACACGTGCGTATTTCTGTCGTTGCAGACAGTCTAAGCTAAAGCACAATGGCAGACAAGGTCATTCTGTGTCCGCCTGTATGAGAAAAAAACCTCACAAACACACATTAGAAGGCAGTGTGCCAGCCATGAACAGGTGATGGTGACAATAACCACTCATATTTTGAAATTCTCACCACATACACATCCAAACACATACAGATGGTCTTAGCCACATACAACTGAGAAGATCAATTGATTCAGCTATAAAGGTGGAGTTTTACCCCAAAAAATGACATCACAAACTGGCGTCCAGCAGGAGGTCTTTGAATTATTGGGACACAGCTGTATGTCAAATAAGGCACTGTGCATTCAGTGGGGGCCCTCACAGGCACAGACAAACCTTGTCAGATAAATAATACCTCATGCTGTATAATGTCCTGCAGGAGTCTGGTCATTCGCAGAGGCATTGTTCAAGCTTAATCATGTAAAGGTTATGTTTTTGTAAATCTAATAGAGGATGAAGAGTCGAATCTGGTGATTTATTCCCCACTTAGCAAAGACAAACGTTAATGGAGATGAAGGAGAATTACACGTGATCAAGTTAGAAAGCTGTCACACTTCATACCATGGTAACACTGACTACACTCACCTGTCTGCAGGAAGACATTTTTAAAGAAGAAGAATAATTATCAATTAAACAGCTGACTGTATCATTTGTTTAGGAAAGCCAATTATGAGAATATCTATGTTATTACAAAATTAATTTGACAAATTTTAAATGAGAATTAAGAACGAACCAGGGTCTGTGATCAGTATATATATTAAAGTCCCAGAGAAACACACTCATTCATCACTGCTCATTAAAAAGGCCTGATCAGTAAAGATGATAGATGTAGCCGCCAAAGATCCATCAGTTTAATGTGAGGTAACAGTAAGTAGTGAGGATGCCAAGCCCTTACTTGTCAATGCATGTTTTTTTTTTAACCTAAATTCTCTAGCCAACCATTACCTCGGATACCAGATGACAGAAAATATGAATCCATATAATATGTACTACCTTTAACTACAGTCTAAAAAAATACACGGGTGTGTGCTCTTTTTTGGCTGCGTTGGAAAAGGCCACACTCCTTTCAAAACAGAAGAGGTGACTCAGTGAGTACCATGAGTCTACTGAAACAGGACTAGGGCACTGAAAACTACGTACACACACACACACACACACACAAAAATACAAGTAAGGATGTCCCGCGGGCTGCCATTTCTGGCTGTCATTCCAGCTGAGCATTGAGGCATAAGGACAGAGAGAGCGAGACAGGCGGGTGGAGAAGAAAGGGTGGAGAAGGGTGGGGGTGGTGACACAATGAAGGCTCACAGGGAGACAGGAAGCAGATGGTGCAAATGAGGCCGAGGTCTTTAATGAACTACTGCACTGATGAAGGCTGAGAGGAGAGGACAGGACAGGACAGGGGTCGGGGGAGTCAATATTACCTATACATGTACTGTATGTGTACTAGGTGCACATGCATGTATCTGCAGTAGGTACACACAGACATACACAGTATTAGATCTCTAAAAAGTCAACACTGTTTAACACTGAGTGATGTCACATTGTTATATGGGATGAAGCGATGGAGAGAATCGAGGCAAATACCGATTCTGATGTTAAAAACAAGAATTTAGTCGATAGCCGATTTTGGATACTGAATAAATTGTTGTTGCTTATTTTATTTATGTTGCTTCTAATTCCTCATATCTGGATGACAGAACACTATAATAATCAACATTAGTAAAACATTCAGGTCGTCTCTACACTATCTTTGAATCAGCAAAGATTCTCTTTAGAAAATATAACTCCGATTCCTGCGGACTTTCACTGGTTACTAGTTACTTTTAGAATTGATTTTAAAATTGTATTGCTTGTTTTTGAAGCCTTACATGGTCAGACACCTCTTATATTTGTGATCTTTTAACTTTTTACGAGCCTGATCGCTGTCTTCATCATCTCTTCCTGAATCTTACCTTTTTACTAAAGGTGATCAAGTCTTTGCTGGGCCCCTAAGTTTTTGGAATTCCCCTCCAGAGGATCTCAGATTTAGCTACAAGTTTATTTTTAAATCATCACTGGAACTTTTATTTAATGTTAGGTCTCTTAACTGGTGAGCTTCTTATGTATTTTTAATGTTGTTTTTTTAACATCTTAATATGAATGCATTTTATATGCCTCTTTTTTTTTATCATTTGCAATTGAATGTCTGCTGGGGAAGCAGCTTGTTACTCTGGTATTTAAAGGGTCATTTATTTTCCTTTATTGACAGGACAGTGGATACAGTCGGAAACGGGGATAAAAGAGTCGGGAAGGATGTGCTGGAAAGGAGCCGCAGGTCGAATTTGAACCCAGGCTGCCCACGATAGCCTCCGTATACCACTAGGCTATCCAGCGCCCCGAAAGGTTTATTTTAAATAAAGTTATTATTATAACTATCCTTTAATTGATTGAACAGATATGTATCAGCTACTGCAATATGTTCTGAAAGGCCGATAATTCAAAAGGGCGAGATGTGTGAGATGTGATACTCAGTCGACATATCGGTGAATCCCTGATTTGAATGGGTTATCCTACAAAACAAGGTACAGATGTTAAATCTTAACCGTAGTGCAATCTGGTCAAATAACACAATAAAGAAACAGAAGAATCTCGCTCAATTTGTGCACAGCTGTAGGATGACAAAGACATATGGATGTACAGGTAGAGATGTTTAAGTGACCTTGTAAATACAATCAAAGAGATATGACAGCATTCAGCTTGTCTTCGCAGTATAAGAATGCTGTTTGTCTGCTTGGTGGTTTTTCATCATCAACGCTGAGCCAGCTGCCTTTACACATGGGCTGCCTGAAAGACTCTGTCTTCACGTGTCAATCAAAAACTGCTTGAACATGCTTGGATATAAGGTCATCATCAGCCCACAAACGCTCAAACATATAGAGAAATGCACAGAGTCAAGGAGCAAAGCGAAAACTGGGTCAATTAATTGTACTCGGGACATTCACAGCAAGTACTGAGACCCCATGCTGTTTCTGATGCTACATAGCCATTCTCCGTCATCGCCATCATCCTTGTTGTCGTGGTAATGAGGTTTCCCTAATGGCAGGTCAGGGTCAGCTGCGGGTCAGTCAGCAGGGGAGTGAGACCCTCATAGTTAGAAACAACAGTCTCTCCTCCAGGCCAAGCATCCCTCCCTGCCCTCACAGCATCATCTTTCAAGGGATGTTGTAGTCAGGATCGGCCCATAAAAGACTAATATACCGAACATCTGGATATTTCTAAGGAGTCTTAAATAAAGAATATAATGATATCTCTGCTAGTTAGGATTAGAGCTAAATTAAGCATGTAGTGTTTTTCCTTACGACGGGAAATGCAGGGTTAAAAGTCATATGTTGCTGTGAATCATGGATTGTTTAAACTTGTTCCTTATATTGCTCTTCTTTTTTATCTTATTAGAAGATTTGTCTGGAGTCAGAGAGAATCCCACTTAAATGGTAAGACCGAGTAGTCTCTAAATGCTGCAATTTAGAAGGAAGAAACAAAAAATGGGGCTGGAGATTTCGGAATACAAGAATGAGAAAAAGAAAGTTGGAGAGAAGGAGAGAAGGAGTGGAAAGAAGGCAAAAACCAGTGTGTCTTTACATTTTAATACAGACACACACAGCTTGCACTTTAGAATGCATGCCTCCTAGCCCACATCTTCCTCGGTCCAAAGAAACCAAAGTGAGACATACGACTAAATGACTCCAGGGCAAGATGATCTGGATAACAGAAACCACATTTCTATGGCTAACGTCAAAATAAAATCTCTCTGCTCTTACAAAGGTCATGTCTCTACTCTGCAAACTGTTTTAAGGCAAGGGAAGATCATTCACACATAAAAAAATACAGGTGATTTAAAACAGGTGATGTAAAACATTCAGCGAAAAAAACACATCAAGCACAGGTCCAAAACTCTTACGTGATGTGATAAATACAAATGCTGTTAGCGCTAGTAACAGAATGAACAGAGAGATGGGACATTTTGCATTTTTTGGCCACTCAAGTCGGAGAAAATGTCTTAAAATTGAAATAATCAAATGCAAGTGAACTTAATAAACGTTCCACTTCAACTGTTTCAGTTCTTGCAAACAGACAGAAAATGGAACTCCAGGGAAAGAAATGTGGGCTATTACACCAACGGTATGACTCTGAAGTGTGCATGCGTATATGAACCCAAAGATACTGAGAAAAGTCTAAATATGCACACACACATTGAAGCACAGCTCCTGATCGTTCTACTCCGTGGTCCTGAAGCTAACCTCAAGTCAACAAACACACATGGAGCTGAGCAGAGCGAGAAAGAGACGAAGAGGCCAGTGGTTATTATGCTTGGACCGAGGTTTTGGGCTGTTGTACTCTGAAGTGTGGACTGAGTCCGGTTACAGACACAACTTGGACCGCAAAACGTCTCTTTAATTGGACCGAAGTGAAACATGGACCAGATGGCTTTAATAGACAATATTCGCTTGGGGGACCCATTCCAATTCTTTTTTCTCTCCATCTGTATGCAGCTCTCTCTCACATTTCCCTACTCTGTTCTTTTGTCTTGAACATATCAAAGTACCTTATTCAGCTACTCTTTCCTCCACACACTTTACTTTCTACATTTCTTTTCACCATCTTTTATTAAATTTGTTTCATTGCCAACCCCACTGACACCCCTCCATCTATTTGTCTTCCCCACCTGTATGCATCTCTTTCCTTCTCTTTCAATATATAGTTGAATCTTTCTAAAAGTCACATGTCAATATATCACTGGGAATATATTCTTTAAAGTCCTTAATATTGAGCAAATTTAAAAGCTTGGAAAGTTTTCTTAACGACCACAATGACCAAGTATCAAATAGTATCAAAGCCTGTAAGTCAAAAGATAACTGCATTCAATCAATTCTGTACCCGGATATGAAAAAACTTCTGTGATTTTTTCTCGGCATAAAATAACTGCAATATTTTTTTTATCTGTCATCATCCTACTACTGCAGCTGCAAAACCATCGACTGTAAATATTAATGGAGGAAACCTGAGTGATGCACCCGTCTGTTACTGCAGGGAGCTTTGGAAGCCCGTCGGTGACGGTCACCATGTTTGAAATGCTGTCTCAACCTTACTTTCAGTCAACATAACTACAGGCTAAGAGCTGGAGAGAAGCCTCTTGACAAACTGTTACATCGCGCCCGCCCAACAGGTTCAGACAAGTGCCTATTCATAACTCATATCCTTCATAAAATCTAATCTGATGAGTTACTTAAAAAAAAAATCACCCAGCGTACAGTGAGTGCTGATGAGGACAATTACTAATTAGACCAAAATGTTTTTTGTACCCAGCTGTAAACATGTTCATTTCTGCTGTAAAAACTGGCATTTCTGAATGGGGTGTGTTTGCCACTTCCGGATCTCTTGGAGCCCCCCTGAAGGGGACACTCGACTAACTGCCATTTTAAATACTTCTGCATTACCATCAATTTCAATACTGGAGGTTGTGGCTATAGCAAAACTAAGTTGTTTGGCAAATTCCAGCAGATTGTATTTGGCAGTTCAGTTGGCAAGATTGTAACCAAAGCTTTCAGAGTATTGTGACTCGATATGCCTGTGGCGACTTGTAAAAATTAAAAAAGATGAAAAATAATTCTCAAATACAGAGTTAATATAATTATGTTAAACATTACTTTAAAGGTGCTGGTATGCAATTCTTTAAAGGACACCAAAGGCAAATGTCATTGTGCACCTTATACATGTTAAACTATGTCATTTTAGTTATCGCTCAGGACAGCAGAGCTCATCATCTGTTCACTTTCTTAACTAACTTGTGTATTCAGAGGCAGCTGGATGAAAAAACCTTACCAGTAGGACACGTCCAGAGGGTGAAAACAGCGCCTGGAGATGAGGTCAGCGAAGAAGGACTCAGTCTCTCGACATGCTGTCCCGTTGCCAATGACAACCCTGGTACAGCTAGTGTGGACAAAAAAAAAAAAGAAATTAAAGAAATGGACAATGACGTACAAGACAGAAAACAAAATGATGTAAAATTAGGATACCTGTACTATTCACTTTCCTTGTTCATAATTAATGGTCAATGATTCATCAAAAAACAGACAAGTAGATTTTGTGCATCTTAGGTATATCTGTTTATATTAAAAAAAAAATGGAGAGCGTACATCAACTGCCATTGCATTTAACTCAACTGAAAAAGTACTTGTTTATTGCTTGTTAAGAAAAGCAGCAGTACCTGTATTTCATCATAAGGTGGCACAGTTTGTCTGCTTCTCTATGCTGGCCTGAATTATGCAGGTACACAACATCAGTATGCAGAATCTGACCTGAGAGCGAAGAGAGAAAACAAAGACAAGGAGACAGAAAATACAATATTAAAGGTCTTATGATGGCAAGAGGGTGGTAAAGTCATACCAACAGACAAAGTCTCTCTACTATATTCAAACACCAGGGTTGTAATAACATATCTGGTTGTTCACGTTTACATGGCATCATCATAGAAAGAATCCTTAGCTTCATAACTGCTTTAATTCTAAACGTTGTGTAACCTAATGAAGAGATGTTTGACCTCATATTTCTTTGCCAGGTCTAAACTGTTAACAGCACTGATACCGAAGCATGTGGGAGTGTTTGACATTGGAAAACCAGAGAGACAAACTAGGGGAAACTAAAGCCTGATAGAGTTGTTAACCCTCGAAATATGACTTCAATTAAAAAAAAAATACAGTTGGAAAAATAAAATGGTTCTGTTATTAAAAAGGTTATAAATAAGAAGGGACCCTGTAAAACTCTCCTCAGAATTATTGCTCCAGCTGTTCTTGTGTCGTAAACAAGTGCTTGCAGGTACAACATAAATGTGCATATTGAATTGCATGGTCACTTACTAGTAGGGGAGAGAACGGCCAGCTTACAACCATGTCTAAAGCCAGGGTCCACCCCCATGATGACACAGCCCCTGACTGGACACACCAACAGCCGCTGCCGGAGGTTCCTCACAAACAGGGCGATTGACTCCTTCTCTGCTGCACTTGTGAGCTTGGTCCTAAAGAGAGAGAAAATAAAAGAGGGGCAGGGAAGAGAGGGAAAGATGAGCAGAGGAAGATGGTGAGGAGAGAAAAAAATTAAAGTCTGTGTGATATGTTTAATTGAAATACCTTTTAATAAAACGGGAAAGACAAAAGAAGTGGGTAAAAAGAAGAGAAGAACCCGTACAAAGGATAAATGAGTTAGAGAAGTGCAATGAAGGTTCTACAAATTGACAGTCACACTTTAAATACCTGTAACTCCTGGTGAGGAACGGCAGAATCAGCCTTTTATAAGAATCCTCGACTGCATTTCTGATCATCGCATTTAGCTCTTCTCTTGCAAACGTCTTTGGCCTCCACCTGTATTAAAACAGCCGTGACATTTTGAGTCTTTTCTTCTGGTAAATACAACCATTAAGATGAAACGTGCCTACAGCCTGTCTTGCAAACTCTCACTTATAAAGAGCAAATATGCCACATATATCGCACCACACAAATTTCTAAATAACACATAATGACATATCCAATACATACGTGTGTGTGTACGCCTGTCAGCAGGGTAAGAGTGTTTGTGTATTATTGTAGTTTTTACCTCGTGTTAATGCACCACCTGGTGAAGTCACTCTTCACCCTATCTGGGATGTTCACCTTCACTGTCAGAATCTTCAGACTCTCCCCTCGGTTAATAGCCAGGGTCTGTATACACACATGCAAGTGTCCATGCACACAAGCACGTATACACGTACAAGACGCACGAAAACAAAAACACACACACACACAAATGTCCCTTGTTAAATGCAGAACAACCAACTTTAGAAACAGCAGGTTAATATGATAATATGGAAAACAGACCCACTCACTGTACAGTACATGTTACATTTAGAGACGGATAACACTCAGGAATGAAGCCCTAACCCACAAAGACTATAAGGGTCTTTAATATCTGTTTTTAATAAGAGTATCATTTTAGGGTCTCAGTTAAAATAGGAATTGTACTATTGATTCTCTGAAATGTCAGATGAATTTAAACAACAAAGCTCACAACTGTGAGGGATCTTCATTTTATGGATGACTTGCTGTTTCCATTTGGAATCACCTCAGAAGTAAGGAGGAAAGGGGCACACGTTTTTTGTGGCACTCGTACACATCGGGCTAAGTTAGTGTTGAAAAAGGTTACTATGTACACACCGTATATGAGTAAAAAGCGACAAACAACCAAACATCGAAACACAAGCACAAAAACTACATCTCTTAACTCCTCGCACACACACACACGCATGTAAAAGTGACACGCCTAGCAGTCTATCCTGTGGCCAGGCCTGTTGTGTTGTGCGCTGCTCCCCCCCCTCAGAGAAACTGTTACATGCTGTTAAGCAAACAGTAGTAAGTGTCTGACCTTTTCGGTGGGGAACCTTTATCCCGCCACAGAACAGGGCCAAGAAACAAGACGTCAATCTGGAAACCAAGCGGAAGAAGCAAGCTGACAAATGCCACCACTACGCCACCATCAGCGCTGAGACCGCAAGGCCTGCCCCCACCCGCACCCACACACGTGGTGCCATAACCATTACCACTCAGCAGCGCCTTCGGATGTGCTGCAGACACAGTCAACACGCACATACACAGACAAAAATAAAAAATACCAAACACAGCTAATGGCGCAGCAGACGCAGGAATTAATGCAGCAGGCTTGCTTGAATTTGATTAAAAGTTAGATTTCTCTTCTGTTGGCATGTTTCTGCTCAGGGCTGCCACTCTTGACTGTGATGAGATTTCTAAAACAATCTTCATCAAAGCTTCAAACTTCAATGTGCTGTGAAAGGAAGGGAGCGAGACGCTTCTTACTGAATTCTCTAAACATCTGGGAAAGCCTGGAAGTGAAATCAAAGGAGTAAATACAAAACAACATTACTAAACAGGACTTCTCCGGGTTCGACAGCTGATCTTTTTTTTAGATTACTGTGTTTGTAAAAACATGTGACATACAGGAATTACGTGATTTTCATTTCAGGCTGATTACTTAATTTCCTATAAGAAGGAAACTTGCATGTGGGGCTGAAAAGGGGATTTGGTGATGAAAATAAAATCAGTGAGAGTATTATCACCTAAAAGATTCAATACTTGATCAGCAAAAACTGAGAACTCTGGAATATCAATTCACAATACCAGCAGTGAACAATAAGTTAATAGAAAGTATGTATACAACTGTGACTGCCTATACAAAACACTCTGAAATTATTCCTGTTCATCTTCATATATTTAAGCTTTTAGATGGAGCAGATCATTTTCCAAGACCAGGCCTTCCATAGTACGCATATATCTTATGGTGTCGCATATAAGCACTAGTGCCAAACAGCAAATCCAAACTCAGAGCTCTGCTTTACCCCAACGCTCAATTTCTACCCAAACTGTGGAGACACAACTACGAGGCACAAAAATAAGTAAACAAATGTGTATCCTTTCTTGGATTTCCACTGTAGCTGGCCACTGTCCTCGCTGGTGATGATAAACAACCTGGTGTGCGTCTGTGTGTCTCTCAGTTTCTGCCTGGGTTGGGTCACTGGTGGGAGACAGAGGGTGATCCGAAAGGATGGCTGATGTGAGACAGCGTGGAGAAGCATGCGTTTGTGTGTTAGATGGGGCCAGTAGTGACACATAGCCAAAGTACTGGCCAAACTCTGACAAGAGCAGACAGAATGTCTTTTCCTAGACGCCCCTTCATCCTTCCACCAGCCCCCGAGGGAGGGCAGTCAGCCAACAACTGTCCTCTCTCTTTCTGTCTCCATCGCTGTCTCAGCCTTTCTTTGTAGGAATACTATCATCAACACATCTATCCACCCTACATATCAAGGATAAACTAACACACACACACACACACACACAGTGACACATACAGATTCACAGCAGACCAGCACACGTCTTGACCTGGCTGACATGCATGATACACACTGCACTGTGTAAGAAAGATGGGAAATGTTGTTGTAGAGAAAAAAAAGTTGTTCTCTTTGCCGTATATTAAGGTTGAAGTCTAGCTTAACTTTGGCAAGAGGGTTTAAAATGTAAAAAAAAAAAATACCTTTGGATAGTTTAACCATGTAATCAATACAAATATTTGTAAGTGGATCCTTATTCTTGAAATGGAAAAACAAGCGGTTGTTAGTTTGATGTTCATCAGGTAGAACTAAAGTCTGTTGTAGTAAAAACATTTCTTATTCTTTGTTTAATTAAACATGGTTTATCTTCATAAAGATAATTTTTTTCATTTTTTCATTTGTTCTGCACATGTCAACACACAATGTTCACAGAAAAAAAGAAGAAAGACTATTCACAATCCATGTTTGGAAAGGAGCAGGGAGAAGAATAAATCTTATTTTACCTGCCCCTTACTAAAAAAAAAAACCTAAATGTCTGGATGGTCTGTCCAATTACGACTTAGCAACCAATTCCATGGCAACATAAAACTAATCTGACAATTTGGAGTCTTTGACTTCACTTCCAAGTTAATAAGGAGAAAACACACTGTTAATTTCATACAGTCTAAAAACTTTCTCCTTGTACATTTTTTTAAACTGAAATATTTGAACACAGCTCTTCAAGTCAATATTTAAAGAATTCCACAATGTGATACCTATTACAGAAATACTCATCTGTTTTAAAGTTATCCATGCAAACTGATGTTTAAAATTATATTTTCTCCTATGCTCTTCTTCTTCTGAACTAAAAACAAACATCTTTTGTAAACTTTTTGGTAATACTTTACTCTTTGCTCTGAACATAACTATGAGTGTCTGTAACTCAACTCAATCTTTCAGTTTCAATAAAGCTGAGCTAAAAAACAGTCTGTTGGTGTGCTCTCTATAGTGGACTTTATGAATGATTCTTACAGCTCTTTTCTGTAAAATAAATAATGAATTATATTATAAAGATAATTATTATGTATTGCACCATTACTCCATGAGATATAAACTTAGTTAATACATCCTTTACAGGCATCGAAAGCTTTAAGAACACGACTCAAACAAACACACATTGAGTTTGTCTGAGTGTGTTTCCCCACTTGTCCATCAAAAACAACTGTTTTATTGATTAGAAAGTTCTGTTTATTATTGTTCCACTGCAGGCAAGCCCCAGACAACAACGTTAAACTACCATTTGATCATAACGCAAATCGCATTAAAATCCCCGACTGCACATTCGACAAATCAGCCCTGGCATTTTCAAGAGCGTACCGGCTGCTTATAGCTATAAGGTAAATATGTGCCCATACCCTCAAATTAAAGCTGACAGAATAAAATCTGAGCTAATCATCTCAGCTGGTTGTGTTAAATGGCTTATTCTTAAAGGCAGGGTTTGAGTTATGTGGGAGCCAATGGGAGCTCAGCTCCCATAGAAGGCGTCCGAGCTCCAAAGAAAGCAGTAAAAACATACATCTGTGAGGGTCTCTTAAGCAGACGCTTCATTCCCAGTCTTGGGTTTTTTAAGAACTATCATTTGTATATTATATGGAGTAATGGTAGATAATACCTTAAGTCAGAAGTATTCGTCTACTAATATATCAAATTGAATTGTCAGAGCACTGTGTTAGATTTAGTCAGTCAGGCTTTGTAACTCACTTTATGGAAGTGTTCTGATAAAATCTACAAATACATTCTGAGCAATTAGGAAGGAATTTCACATAACTTAACTGTTTGATGTGTGTATGGGCTGAACGCGCCGCACGTCACACGTGTCATGATAAAAAAGTTGGCTGAGAGAGGGAGAACGGGAGTCTCAGAGACAGATAGAGCAGTAATATGCAGTTTAGTCTCTGGTTGCTTTCCAAATTACGTACTTTTTTTATGGTTTATTAAGATTCATCCTTATCGTTAATTGTTTAAGAGACCCCCACAAAGCTCAGATTATAACTCAAACCGTCCTTAAAGGCAAAACATTCAATTTCATATCATGTAAAAAAAATATATATATATTCTATAAAAGCATAAAGGACTTTTCATTAACAGACTTCTCAACAAAAAAAAAAAGTACATACATCGATCACTTCCTTATGAATTCCAGGTCTAAATTGCAGCTTCTGTTGATCTTATTTGATTGTAAAATTAATATATTTCGGTGTTGCAAATGCAATATTGGTCAGACAAAACAAGCAATCTGATGACGTTTCCGGAGACATTTTTTAACCCAGAAAATAATTGAAAAAGTATAAAATCTGCAGAAGAATCTGTCCCAACCCAAATTTTTTCAAGCTCGTTTATCAGATGATTTGAATCATCTGATAAACACTGAATGATCATGTATCCCTACAAACATACAGTTTAAACTAACCTTCAACACACACTAAATTCAGACTTCATGTCCTGCTTTGTATCTCTTTAGTAAATGATACATACATTAAATATGGACTATACATATTGAAGACGTAAATGCTTCTTCGATTGGTAACCACAGGCTGTTAGTACCCATCTATATTTGAATTCCCATGTTCACTGGACCGACTGTAACATCTCTCTGCCTCTCCCTTCATACATTGCCCCATCCTTTTCCTTCAGCAAACCAGAAACGGCGCTTTAATGAAATGTGCTAAAGCAAGTGGGCGAGTGTGTGCTCACACACATGCCTCCTGTCAAAACACATCTCCCACCTGCTCCCACTTCCTGACAACTTGACGGCTAGAAAAGGTTCATTTTAGCCGGAATCTGACAGCTAGCAGGGTCAAAGCAGCCTGTGGATTAACCCTTCATGACAAAGGCGAGTCATCGAATTAAAGGCTTCTCAAACACTGAGAGCACAGGGGAAAAGGGGAGGTGTGGAGTGGATGGGAGGGCTGAGTTTTCATCAGAAAAAGAGGCAGCGAGGCAGAGCAGTAGAGATAAATGACGTACAAATCTTCAGCCTCGCTCATCTGTTCACTCTTTTCCTCCCTTTTCCACCCCCACTCCCTCTCCCCATCCTCCTCCCGCCCGCCTGTGGGCCCAGCAGCAGTAGCTGTCACTACAAGAGAGCGCCTGTCAATCAAAGCTTCCTAATCCAATGGCATGTCGGCAGGGGACATGTCACATATGTTAAGAGGAGAGAATGAGGGGACTTGCAGGGTGTGCTTGTGTGTGAGCAAGTGTGTGCGCATGCATGTATGTGTATGTTATTGTATGACTGTAGGGCAGAGTGCGGTTGCCAGTGAGTGTGGTGTGGCAGAGAGGCAGCGGGTGATAGAAGCTGTGGTGACACATGAGGCCCAGGACCAACTCTGAGTAACCCACTAGTCACTTGAGGGACGGAGGGGGAGCAGAGGAGGCAGAGCGGGGCACAGGTTGGATCAATATGGAGGCACAAACAAGACTAACTGCGACTGACATGGCTAGTGTGCAGAAGCAAGAAATAACACAAACACAAACCGATGGTGCGCTTTTATTTGTGTTTGTGTTTTTGAGAAAGTAACAGATGAGCAGAACACACAATGCAGGTGTAAATATGTTTTAACCACCACCTGGGACGGTAAAACACTCTTATGTTGGGGGATGTGGGCTAAAAAGTTTGGGAACTCCTGTTCTAATTAAGTAAAATGTGGTACTTTTTATTGTTTAGTATCTGGCTGACAAGAAAAAAAAGTGTGTCAGGTACTAGCTACACTAAAATCCAGTAATGCTTAAAGAGCAGATAACATTCCTTGATTAATCAAAGCTGGCAAGCCAGATAAAATGCAGCGTTAGTAAAAGCTGTTTCGCAGTAACTGCAGATAGTATAGAAGACGTTGAACTAAATACGATCTATGTAGGGTAAAGCTTTTGAGAACACTCGGTGCAAAAGTTAGACCATCATTCAGTCAGGGCTATCAATGTCCATCAGATCAAATTAAAAGTAGAAACACACTTTCCAGACTTAATTAGAAGTGTTATCTGTAATTCAATTTCATTTCCTTCTCTTCCTTAAAAGTTGACTGGTACTTTGAATACAGTTTACCCTCATTTTTACTCGCTGTATAAAACATGTTAAGTGACTTTGGACTCCTAAGATTTTGCTTTCTGTTTTAGATGTTTGGGACTGTATTTAGTCCAACATGTAGTGGCTGCTGTATTGAATTATCAATAAAACTGATGAAAAACCTGGACTCTCTACCTACCTGATGGGACTGGATGCGCTGGATGTTGCAGTTGAAGTCGAAGTAGAGGTGAAACTTGTCAATGTCCTTGCCCTTGTTTTGATGGGCCCCTGGTTTTTGGTGGCCCTGGACAGACATCTCCTGCTCCCTCTCCTTTAGAGCCGACTTGGAAACGGAGGATTGGATGTTCACATAGCTGTTTTCACACCTGACACACAAAGAGAAATACACAGAGGGCAAGACAGAAGCATGTCATTGCGTTATCATTGTATCATTTAAAAGATAGTCTTGTTTCAGTAGTGAAGAAACTAAGGCTACTGTGAGAAACAGACCAGAAGTTTGAACTGATGTTCTTACAGTGTTTTGATGTAGCCGAGTGTCTCTGGGTCTTTTGCGATCATGTCAGCTAAGATATGCTCCACACCTGTAGCCACTTCTTCCACTGACGATAGCCCTGTTATAAACACAAAAACACAGAATTGTGAAAGTATAAGTGACAAAAAGTATGCATGAATATGTATATGTCTAAATCTGTATGTTTTCACCATTTAAATCAGCTGAGAGTCTAACCTACATTGACCATTAGCTACTTCTGTACATGCGTTTCAGTCTTACCCTCAGTGTCAGGCTTTACCCATTCCCTTAAATCCAGCGTGTGTGGGGAGTCCAATAGAGCAGAGACGGCCACCTCAAGGCCGAGCGCTTTGGCCCTGCGAGCCTTCGTCAGCTTACTGCCTTTCTTATAAGGAGAATACTACAGACAAAGACAGAAGCCCTGGTCTTAGATGACTGGCAGGGAGAGCTGTAAGAGCAATGCTCAGGGGTTATCAAATATATCGGAACAAAAAATTAGATCTAGTCATTACATGTTATTGATATATATTACTTTAGCATAAAAGACATGATTCTGACCACATGATCCAGTTCATCAGATGACCGGCAGCTCCTTAGTTCCTGTTCTAGCTCAGCTGTCAAAACCCCATCCTTCTTCAGGGTCTGAATCACAGACTGGGTCTTCTTTGCTAGAGAGCTAAATCAACACAAATATACAAGAAATACGAAAACTGAAAGCCCAAATTTGTGGACAGTGCAAAATTATAACCACACACCCAAGGTAAGGTGCATACAGTACATCTTAAAAATGACCCACAAGTGATGGGCATAAACCTTGACCGCTAGCACCATCTAGTGGTCAATATAAAATCTGCAATCTGGAAATTAACCTATTGCCTCTCTGCATGCATCTAATAAGTGCTGGTAAGAGTGTTCAACTGAGTGATCAGGTTATTAAATTATGTATTTGTTTGTTTGTCCTTTCCTACCATAACTCCTCATACACCAGCTGGACATCCCGCACAGCATCTGCATCCATGTGGTTTATCATGTCTTTGCGGTAGCGGACCATAAATGGCACTGTGTTTTCCTCACGAAGCAGAGAAATGATATTTACACACACCCATCGCTCCACACATGTAAGGGTGGACAGCAGCTGAGGGAAAGGACAAACGCGGGTATTTAAAAAGCACATTTCAACACAAAATAGACAAGTGGACAGTAAGACACTGCCTGTGTAAACACCAATAATTATAACATTCGATGAAAAAAATGTTCTTTTTCTATAGGTGCTTATACAATTTAGAAAACCTTTACAAAAAGCAAAAAGAAGAATGGTATTCTTTCTGAATCTCATTAGAAGTATGATGGATGGACAGTGAAATGATGGAGGAAAGAAATGAATGACTTTAGTAAATCAAAATGTATAATCTACAACTTTGAAAGAGGTTTTTTTTTTAAAGTAATTTTGTCAGCTATGAGTAACTGCCAATGCACAAATACTTGCAAAGGGTTTACAAATACTTCACTGAAAAAGTCAGTTTAAAATCGTGAAAAGACATCATGCAATAGCAAGAGGCTTTTCACCATGATAATTATTTCCATTCATTCTCAACCTTTGAGTCTTAGCATACGCATGACACCCAGTTGTATAAGGTAGATTTCATTTTAGTGAAAAGGATTGTGCCAAATAAATATTTTATCAACTATTTACCAACTATTGTTAAACAAATAACTCCTTCCCTCGGTCTTTTAAACAGACTGATATAGGAGTTTAATTTGGAACAAAGTGTCAGAACCCTGAGGAAGGCCTCTGTACAGATAAAAATGTTGCCCATAAATGTCCTTTAACTGCAAATGCTAGTACAGTTTGCTAAAATAATCTATTTGAGGTCTGAAATGAAAATGAAATGAAATGTCAGTGAAGCAAAAGAACTATCCCTATCATGAAATGACTTATCATCCATCTGACAAAAATATAGGCACATACTTTAAAATAAATTACATCAACGAATCATACAATACCTCTATGAAGTCCCAGTTCATATTGAGTTCATTCCTCAGACCATTTGCCAATGACAGGGGTAAAGCTGTTGGTTGTCCGAGGATGGTACCACTGGTCTTCTGTTTCTTTTGACAGGGCTCATCAAAAGTGAAATCCTCCGTTTCCACTTCCTCTTTCTTTGCTTTAAGCCCAGCTAGTGAGGACCCTTCACCTGCCCATCTGTCTGCCTGGTGGGCTTCTGACATGATAAATGACAACCTCTACAAAAAAAAAGATAAAAAGATCAAACTGAAAAGGACTGGCAAATTAACATTTATTAGTGATGATATGTTCTTTGTTAGGAAGTAACAACCGAGAACCACAAAAGAGAGCTTTACTTGTTTTATAAAAAGAACAAAGAACAAAAGTAGCGAATAAGTGTATGTGTGGGTAAACTTTTACTCAAATAGCCATTAGTCTTACCTCCTCCTTTATTCGAACACTTGGCCCACTCTCTTCCTCCCTCAGTACATGTGGACCATCTGCTAGTTTTTCTCCTGCCTTATTTTTGCCCTCTTCTATATTTTTCCTCTTTGTTCCAGCCAACCCAGATGCACCAGAATCCTTAAGGACTTTGGTGGCCTTAGTTTTTCGCTCTGCTGCAGGCTTGCGTGGTGCTCTTGGCTTAGGTTCTTTAGGCACTTTAGGTACTTTAGGTTCTTTGGGTATTTTGGGCTCCTTTGGTTTAGCAGCTCTCTTGACAGATGCTTTCTTCTCCCCGGCTGCAGGAGCTGTGGCAGTTTTGCGGGGCACTTTTGGTTTGGGCTCTGGTGGCCTCCATTCCTCAGTATCCTCATCGCTACTTATTGTCTGTGAGAAGGACCTTCAGGGAGAGTAGGAAAAAAGTACAAAATCAGCATGCTTGATGTCTGTCTATTGCTTCCCCTAATGTCCCTGGTCTATTCACATGTCATAAACATGGACTAGTGTTTCTAATGAATTTAACAATGTACGTTTATTGTCTTACATTATGACATTAGGAGTTTGTTTCCTTATTAATCATTAAGTACCTAGCAAACTTTTATCGACGTTCTTAACAGTCAAGATAGACCAACACATAACACTGAACACATCACATTGAACATAAAAAAACCCTGTCGGTGCAAAAAATGTTTAAAAAATTGAAATCACTTACAAGTCGGAGTAAGGGTCTTTATACTCGACAGGTTTGGCAGTTGTTTTTCGGGATTTTCGCATCATCTGTGAGACAAGATTTCAGATTAGCTTGTGTACTTTGAAGCTGTACCAGCCAATCTCACTGTTTAGCTAATTGGCCTGTTAACGATAAATGATTAGTCGTCATGTTAAAGTGTATGTAACGTAAGCATTAACTGGTTGAATTTTAAAAGTCATTATAACTTTACTTACACGTAGCCTAAGCTAGCTAAAGGTGTATGTAGTTACACGCTACAGATAAGCAGGGGAGGTAATCTTGAGCAGCAACGTCGAATTGCCTGAAGCAGACATAATGTGTTTAAATAGCAAAAGTGTGCTAGCTACTATATCATCACCAAGGTAAGTTAGCTTAATTTCAAATTTGGCGCGCCTACGCTAGCAAAGTTAGCTGCCTGAATTACACGTTGCATTTCCTTAAACACCCCCATTTTTAAACACAGCCTTACGCCCAAATAACTAGTTGTTCATTTTTACCTTTGAACTGTTGAGTTATTTGCGGGTGTTCGGTAGGAAACTGTAGCAAGTAAAGCAGGAACACCTGCTTCCTGCAACAGTACGACTACAACCAATGACAACATCCAAAAGGATTAAAGGGCTTCTTCTTCGATTTATATGCCATTACACAAGACCCGTAGCGCCACCTGCTGGACTGGAGTGCAAAGGAGTAGTTGAGCTAAAAACTCCAATTAAAGTTTCACTGATTATACTGGACGCTTTGTGTCAATAACGCACCGTGTTTCTGAAGTCCAGCTCACACAAAAGAACGGGGAACTTGTATGATACTGTAATTGTTTAACTGTCTTAGCAAATTCCCCTTGAGCCGCCTCTGTGTTCTCGCTTCCTCATTGCTACTCAAACGTCAGACTTCCATTGAATCTTTTTTTCATGGACTTTTTTTTTTACTACAACAAAACAAGTTAGACATGGATTAGTTTTTTTTTCTGATGTGCTTCCATGAGGATGTTAATTTAACCCTTAAATAGGCAGACATGTATAAATATTTTGGAAACATTTTTCATTACTGTTCTCAAATAACACAATATTTTTGTTCAAAACATGACCTTTGTTTTCCAATTTACAATCTGTATCTCCATGCATACATTGCCCATTAAGGGTATAATTTCACTGGTTAAAAAACAAACAATAAAACGCATTTAGGATCATTATTAAGAAAAAACAATATTTCACAGCTTTATATTATTTATAAGTATAAGGTCATAAAACACACGAAGGTCTAAATGTGTGAGTGATTATACATATCTGGGCGATTTATCCTAGAGGATACAAACGTTCAATGCCTGATTATCAAAGTTGTGAAATCCAATTCATAATTTTTCAACAAGAACTTAATGTATCAAATGTTAATTTAATTTAATTTATTTTTTTAATTTGATATACTTTATTAATCCCTGAGGGGAAGGCTACTTAAAAAGCTATTTTCCAAATCCAAATCCCATCAAACTCTAACAAACATGACAAATAACAACACTAAGTTCTATTTATATAGGGACAAGTAAGGAGCAAGTAAATATATGCCATAGCCTACATTATACAGCATGTAGGCTATAGCTTAAGCTAGTTTGCAATGCCCGTTCCTAATGTCTTTATTTAGTCATGTAGGCCTACACATTAGTCTTTGTTTATCTGTTGGTTTATTGTTTGATATCAATCAATCAATCAATCAATCTTTATTTGTATAGCGCCAATTCATAACAAGTGTTATCTCAAGACGCTTTACAAAAAGCAGGTAAAAGACCTTACTCTTTGTCTATTAATATTACAAAAGAGCAGGTAAAAAGACCAATACTTATTGCTATATTACAAGGACCCAGCTTAATCCATCATGAGCACTTTAGCAAAGCAGCAAAAGATACATTGGTCAGAAGAACTGCCTTATTAAAAGGCAGAAATCTTCGGCAGTGATACCCCGGCTCATGACGAAACAGCCTTCACAGCCTAGACTGCGCCGGGCTTGGAACGGGATAGGGGGAGATGGGATAAGATGCAGGAAGAGGGATAGGGAACAAGGGAAAAAGGGGGGGGTGTTGTTCAGGTAGGCCGTCCACCTACGATCCCGAAGGGAGAGGGGGAGGGTTGTTTTGGCAGGCTGTCCACCAACGACCCCGTGGAGCCTAAGAGAGCTCAGCAGGAGCAACAATCCCAAGGACCTAAGAGAGCTCAGGAGCTCCTAGAAGAAGATGTGGTTAGTAACTGGGATTTAAAGGTAGTGACATACAGTAATGTCATATGAATGCAGAGAGAGAGAGAGAGCAGGGGATAAGAGCTCAAGGTGCCAGTTCCCCCGGTAGTCTAGGCCTATAGCAGCATAACTATGAGCTGGTCTCTACCTGTGCCAGCCCTAACTATAAGATTTATCAAAAAGAAAAGTCTTAAGTCTATTCTTGAAAGTAAATAGTGTGTCTGCCCCCCGGACCCCGACTGGTAGATGATTCCAGAGGAGCGGCGCCTGATAACTGAAGGCTCTACCTCCCATAGTACATTTAGAGACTGTAGGTACCACGAGCAGGCCTGCATTCTGGGAGCGTAATGTTCCTCGACGGGTAGTACGGCACTATTAACTCTTTAAGATAAGATGGTGCCTGACCATTTAGAGCTTTGTAAGTGAGAAGAAGGATTTTAAATTCTATTCTAGATTTTATAGGGAGCCAGTGCAGAGAAGCCAAAACAGGAGTAATGTGGTCCCTTTTCCTAGTTCTAGTCAATACTCGAGCTGCAGCATTTTGGACTAGTTGAAGAGTCTTTAGAGATTTACCTGAGCATCCTGATAAAAGAGAATTACAGTAATCCAACCTGGAGGTAACAAATGCATGAACTAGTTTTTCTGCATCGTTTTGCGACAGGATCTGCCTGATCTTAGAGATATTACGAAGGTGGAAATAAGCTGTCCTTGAAATTTGTTTTATGTGAGAGTTAAAGGACATATCTTGATCAAATAAAACTCCTAGATTCCTAACAGTGGTGCTAGATGCCACGCTGATGCCATTAAGGGCAGTTGTATCATTAGAAAAAGTCTCTCTGAGGTTCTTAGGTCCAAGCACAATAACTTCAGTCTTGTCTGAGTTAAGCAACAAAAAGTTTTTGGTCATCCAAGTCCTAATGTCCTTAAGGCAAGCTTCTAGTGTACACAACTGATTGATATGTAATGTTATTCTCTTGTACAGAAAGCAGTTTACCTAAGTCAAATTCATTGTATATGTAAGCATAACTGGCCAAAAAAAGCCAATTCTGATTCTGAAGAAGGCTGGGAACTTTGTCATTAGTTCCATGTAATCCTTTTTGCTCTTGCTTCATGAAAAAGACATGATAATGATCAAACATGTAAACAAACTGTCTGCTGGTGTCTGGAGGATTGTGGGACATAAATGCAGGCTCATGATCTATAATCAAACAAAAATAAGTTGAAGAGTTAGTGTTTAAGGCTTTACCAATCCTTAAAGATAATTAATTTAACTCTAAATTAATTAGGGAGACACAAGTGCATTTAAGTCCCTCAACCAAGACATAAAGATCATTGAAATATTATAATCCATTAAAACCAAAACACTTTCTCTTTAATATTAAAAACAATGCCAGTGGTTAATGTGTTTTATGATTGGTAATTGTACATGTTTACAAATATTTCATCAATTAATAATTGAAACATCATATGGGGATCAATCAATAAATGTGTTCTTCTATTTTATATAGCCTATTGTTAAAATTGCATTAGGATTAAGTTAATGTACATTTCATGTGTTTTTTTCCTATTGAAATGATTAGCTTGATTACACAGAATTAACAGTCGTCATTCTGTATATGATTTTCCAGGAGATCAAACATTATACTCCAAGTTAATAACCTTAACCAATATTCTCGGTTATAAATGAGAGAAGGTTTCGCAGAATGTCTTTGAACTCTTCTCCTTGGTAACAGATGATGCGTCAGCATTAGGAACCAATCAGAAAATGATCTTTCAAAATCGTCCAGTCTGAGAAGGATTTGTTGTGCGTGTGGGTTTTCCCCGCATGTTGCTTTCAGTTCCTCCTGTCTCCGTCAACCTTAAAGGTTACTTTCTGACTAAACTCTGTCATTGATACTTGTGAAACAGCTTGTAACTCACGCTGAAAAAAAGAAGGTATTTGTTTATGTTTATTCGTGTGTGTGCTCATATGTGCATTGAGTATGCAAGTGTGAGTTTTCTATCAGTATCATATTTGTTGTGTTTAAACACTTTGACTATTGTGTTTGTGTTTTTGGAAAGATGTCTGACCCAGAGACTCAGTACCAGCCTCTCGTTGGAGCTCCCAGCCAGCAGGCAGCCATCAATGTACCAGCACAAGGGTGAGAAGTGTATATGAACTTGTTTTTTATTCCATCTTTTTGGTGTCCCAGCATGTTTGTTGCTTTGGTAACACAAAACCCTGTTGGTATCATGGTATCATGTTTTCTTAACTACTTTGCTAATATGCATATCCTATATTGTACCATTCAGGTAGTATACCCAACACATTGCTCCTTTTAACATTTTTAATGTATATTCTGTAGCTCTAATCAACCGTTGATTTCAATTAATCTCAGTAAAATCAAGTCTTAAAACTTGTTTGGTTTGTGTCAATCATGTTTAACAGTTAACAAGAAATGTTCTGATCAGTCTGCCCTTTAAAAATAATTCAGGGACTGTAACAAAAATGATGGTGTACCAACCTGTGTTTTACATTCTGACTGTTTATTTTCATAAAGAGCAGAAATGAACAGAGAGCCATGGCTGGCTGAAAAAAAGTTTAAAAAAAAAAAATTAGAAAATTAAATTTGTTACAACAAGGGTATGGTCCTTTAGGTTGTGATACTTCTGAATATTTAAAGTTGCTGTTGGATGTTTTTATATAATTTTGATTTATGTGAGTAAACATCACATCAATTTTATAAAATCTCTTGTTACCATTTCTTAAAACAAGAGTGTAGGTTACTTGATGATTTAAGGTCAAGGTAAGGTTCGGAATGAGCTTAAGTGATTTGAAATTTAAAGCAATGTCAGTGTTGTTTTAATAAATGTCAATTTTCATACCAGGTCTCAGAGCGAGAAAATGTAGGGTACAAGTCCTAAACTTTCATTGAAGTGTCTGCTTGACAACAGCTGACATCATCACTTAGCAGATGGCTCAGATTTCTCAGTTCCTCAGCCAAGAATCAGCCTATCTCTAGTCTAACTTGCTCTTTGTATCTACTCTTTCAACTTTCGGTCCACTGCTTCTTTTCTGTATCTCCTTTTTTTTTTACACAGATTTTCTATATATTAAAAGAAGATACCAGGAAAGGTAACAATTAGGGCTGGATATTTCCCAAAACCCCATGATATGATACGAATCACAATACGGAGGCCACGATACATATTGTGATATACATTGATTTAGAATAATAACCATGTCCTACACAGAAATCACTACAACAGCTGTTCTTTATTGTTGAGAATAACAGCAGAGGCAGAAGGATCCTACAACTATAAACACTTCAATTCAGGTCCTCAGAGATCCTAGAAATACATTAAAATATTTTAATCCCAGAGCTACGGCTATGGTGTTATTTTGAACTGCACCATAGGTCAATTGTCTTTCAAAACTGTCATCACACCTTTGCAGGCATATCGATTCTGTAACATCTGCATCGATACATGTATATGCAAGGAGCACATGACGATATATTGCCATATCGATTTTTTGAGTACACCCCTACTAACAATATACTGATCCTCAGACAGTGTAAATGCCTCCCTTTCGCGCTTTGTCCTCCTTCTGATTCCCACTCAGTATGTCAATGTTAAACATTTTTGTTCTCTGTTTCTCTACAACCCTTTACCTCCTCCCTTCTCCCCTTTCTTTCCAGTGGCCGTCCATCCCGCGCCTATAAGGTTGCAG
Source organism: Tautogolabrus adspersus (assembly GCA_020745685.1). Lineage (NCBI taxonomy): Eukaryota > Metazoa > Chordata > Actinopteri > Labriformes > Labridae > Tautogolabrus > Tautogolabrus adspersus. The sequence continues at coordinate 19,020,602 of CM036541.1, read as the reverse complement.
GTTTAACCCTGTTAGCCTGTGTCCTGATTGCAGGCCAGGCAATGGTTGCGTACTTCCTCCTCAGTCAGAGCAGCGACATCAAATCTCTGGAGGAGCAGAACAACAACCTGCAGACTCAGCTGACGAGGGGGAGATCTGGTGAGGAGGATTAACTCGATTCAGATAACATTAGGATTTCCTAGAATGTCTCTTGCTGCAAAGATAAACTTCATTAGTCTGCCATCTTGTGAACAGCTACAGAAAATGTTAAATATCACTCAAATCAAAACTGACTTGATATATTCCTTAGATGTTTGATAAATCTTGGCTTTTCTAAATCTAAAAGTATTGCACTGCACAACACTTTATATGGGTTCTCATGGGAGTTTGGTTTCATCTGATGAAAGGATAAGACGAAAAACATCACTAAATATAACCTGAAACAAATGTATTAAAGGAGCAATGAACTCTGTGTCAAGTGAACAGGTTGTATTGGTCTCCATTGACGTTACATTTTGATCAGTATGGATTCAAACTGCAATTGATCTCTGATTAGATCTTACTTTGATTCTTTTCATTTCCACTATTTTTTCTTCCTTTGACACGATGTTTCTCTTTTTGACTGTAGGTTCAGTTCCCATGAGGATGCACATGCCCATGAATGCTCTGTCTGACCTGATGGATGTCTCTGCCGACGAGGTAAAAGAGACCAAGGACAGATTCCAATGTTGATAACTGGGTTTAGAAAATCCCTTGACTAAATATTGCTCATTTAGTGAATATTTTTGTGCAATACTGAAAAAGGACAATACCTTTTTCTGTCGCTTTAGTTATCAGTTGAAAAAGATGCTGATATTGATGAGCATATATGATTCAATATAGCAGTATAGTGTTCAATTGAATTTCAAGATGTAGAATACATCCAGTTTTAAAGGTTAATTTGAGCTCCTGTGAAGATTTTTTGGCTGGTTGTTTATTCTGATGCCACTATATGACCTCAAATCATCAGTGACAGAATTTAGTATTCTAAATGGTTATTTTTAAATATCTGTAACTGCAGCCACCAGGCCGGTGTAATTCCCAGCACGCTGCCAAAACAAATCACAGTGAGTGATACATTCAACTGTTAAAGGATGTAGGATGAGATATTTCTTCAGGAAACACCACTTAAACATGTACAGTACAGGACGAGACCAACACAGAGTTAAGGTGTACCACTTGGTGCACCGGGGCTCCAATGTAGATGCAGATGGACGGGTCCTCACAGGAGCATAAGGCATTTTTAATCATGGCCCCTATCTTCAAATATTTAGATGTCTCAATGACTAATAGGTACAAAACTAAATGGAATTGGACCATTAGATGACCTCATCTTGAAACAGGCTGCAATGACCAAAAGTAATCCTCCCCGTCCAATGTGCTGTTAGAAATGTATTTTTTGCCACAGAATACTAATCCAGTGAGGGACACAAAAAAAACCTGAGACTCATATTTCTGTAGTCGTCAATTAAATAGCAGTAATACACTTTGTGCTTGACTACTGTTAATGGTTTAACTTAAAGCATCTTGGTCTTTAACAAAAGGGGCTATCTCTGTTTCCATACTATTGTCATTCTTGACACTTAAAATAACAATCTGGGCTTCTAAGGATTTTAAGTAGATTTAATCTGATCAGGTGAAGTTACCTCCTGTTTCAAGATTGCTGACTTAGGTGATGTACTCGTCCTATTCCAAAGTTTTTGTACCTTTGAGACTTTAAGACCAAAAACTTTGTAAAACTATGGTCCAGGTTGAAAAGGCAGAAGTAACTGTTTTATAAAGCAACACTAATACTCTTTGTATTTTTTCCCAGTGGAATGTTTTCCATCATATTCTTGAAGAATTCTTGTAAGATGTTGAATTCATTACTTTCTTATTTTTACTAATGAATTTCAGGAAACTTCAACCAAGGATCAAGGAAAAGCTGGTATGTACTACTGTATACACTGTATGCTTACATGTTTGAATACTATTTATGACTAAAGATGCACATCATCTTCATCGGTTTTTCCAAACTTACTATCTACTATAAAACATAGTTCATTTTCCTTTTCTCTTTTTCTTTTCAAGCCCCAGAGGCTACTGAGTGCCAGCTGGAGGCATCTGGTTTGAAGGCTGTAATGGTGCCAGGTTTCAAACCCAGCTGTGATGAGCGCGGTCTCTATCGCCCCCAGCAGTGCTTCATGGGGAACTGCTGGTGTGTGAACCCAGCTAGCGGCAATGAGATCCCTGGATCCTTGAACAAAGGAGCGGCCCGCTGTGGTGCAAACTACCTCATTGGTGAGACAAAATAACCGGTCATGAAGTCAGATCAAGACAAATATATATTGTTAACAAAGAGTTATGTTTGGTGCAAAATTCAAAACTTTTTTTTCCCAGTAACTTTTCAATGAAAGAATTTTGACGTAGTGTAAATAAAATGTTTCACTTTCTGAATAAAAATGTTATTGTCTTTTACTTTTGATACTTTCATTCAGATTCATATGTAGGAGGGTTTAAACAAGAACGGAAACATTCTTTGTTATCAAAAAAAAGATTATTTTGCATCCTGAATTTAAGGTGAAAATTTAAATATTGCTGAAGACCACATTTCTGTCTTTGTAGGCGGCCGAAACAGAGTGCTCTCTCTGCCTGAAGTTGATGTCTAAAACTGTGGTGAGTACACACACAGGGCTCATTTGATACACTTTGTATTTTCCCAATCAAAAATACAAAAGACAAATATTTATGAGCAGTACTTTATACAGATTATGATTACATAGATCTGTTATTGCTCCAATGAAGTTTCATTCGGTCAAACAACAAAGTACTTTTTTCATACTGTGATTATTTGAACACCTTTGTGAAGGGATTTTCAAATGGAAATGTGTATTGCTGCAAAAACAGAAGTTAACTGACTGTTTGTGTTCTTCTTCCTGTTTCCTGGATAATTGAAGCTGATGGAATCTCCTCCAGAGACCAGCAACGGTTCAACAGCAGTTCTAATCATGACATTGCAACTACTTTTCTTGAATTTCCCTCGGGATCAATAAAGTATCTATCTATCTTTGGCAACTTATAATCACCAACATTTTATAGTAGACGATAAGTTAATCAGGTTTTACATTTAGTAAGTTCAGCAGTTATTATCAACATATAACTTTTGCTTTAATAACATCTTTTTTAAATTTACATGGCTTGTTAAGTTGAAAGTGTTAAAATAGTTTGTTCGTGTTTTGACTTGAGGGTTTTATTCAAATGATGACTCAGCCAGTTTGTCTAAAATAAACTTTTTCTGTCGTAAAGTTTTTTTTAAATAAAACAGTAACTTAATAAATCGTGGGCAGATGATAATTTTATATTGAAGAAGAAGTGAGGAATTTATCAACATGTTAAGAACATGGCATTTGCACTGCCCTTCAACAGGTATTTTCAAACAAATTCAGATAAACAGAGCAGTCAGCAGGATCTTAAATGTGTGGGTGAAGCTGAGTGGAGGGTAATGTGACTTTAAAAGAATTTTAACACAATTATAAAAGCAGAAATAATCAAGCTTTGAGACAAGTGTATTCGACCCATTTATTTGAGAGACCCAAATAAACCATATAAAGACAGTTTTGGTTTGTTTTCTTTTTCAGTATCACCATTACATTTTCAAACTGTGAAGTTGAATACTAAACAGTTTGACTGAGTGTTTCTGCATTGATGTGCATGAGTGAAAACAAATGACAGCATTGGGTAATTAAATGTACTCCCATCAATGTACCTGTAAACCTCTATATTCCACAGCATACAGTCTTTAAATAAAGGGTTTATATTTGTCTTTACAAAAAGAAGGAAGGCATGCAAAAACATAAACAAAATACTAAACAAAAAAAAACATGCACGCATAACAGGGACAATAACAGAATGATTGTCAATAGGCACAAGTTGTTTTGGGGTTCCAGTAACCACAGTACTTATAGTTTCCCAGTATGCTTTCCAGTCAAAGTAAATATTAAAACATAAATCTGAACACAAATACCCTTTATGGCTTTTTTTGTCTACCTGTTACAGGTCTGACAAATTACAAACGCATTGTGCAATCTTTTCATTGGCAGCAAAGGAATACCTCAGGTACCTACTGTTGCTGTCATTTTCAAAATATCTTAGTGCAGTTTTATATTTCTTTCCTATGATAAGAATATATTTGTCTTTGAAGAAAAAAAAAGTTTTAGAACCTAAGTTTTAAAATCATAAGCTCTTTATCTTTTTGAAATATTTTCGTAATGGTGTGAAATATCTAACCACCAAATGCCATTTCAAATTCTATTGTTGAATATAAGATATTGAAGTGAGCGACCCTTTAGGTCTTGGGTGCTGTGCATCATTTTCAGACGGGGGGGGGATATCTGTACAGTATGCACAACTCATCAAAACATGATGCATATGCATAAGAATCATATTGCTCATTTTCTTTCAAATGTTTGGATATATATATTAGTTAGGGATGATTTTTGTAAGTCAAAGTAACATTTTAAAATCCTTAAAACACAAAAGATCAACTAGTTTCCAGCATATGAAAAAGGCAGCCTCATCCAATCAGAAGAGGCTATTGAACACATGGCATGAGATGATTTTATCAAGTCCAACCAGAGTAGGCACTCTAAATATATATTTTACACACAAAAAATTTACACAGACACAATTAAAGCAATCTGTTAAAAACTCCAAATGCAATTTAAACAATATATCTTAAAGTCCTTTTAAATACAAGTTCCACTTTGGCATACATTTGAAGTCTGAAGGAGTTTGTAAGGAGGAATACACAAACATTTTGGGAGTGGTTTCTTGGAATTTTGGACTAGAGTGTGAATTTTTTGCTGTCAGCTTTATGGTAATAAAATGACAGCTCTTTTAAAGGTGTAAAGTAAGTTATTTTTTATGAACTGCTACAGGGATTAGGACTTCAAATATAAAAGAAAATACCAACTACAAAGTGACCTTTAAGAAACATGGTGGGAGGGTGTGTCGTTCCCGCAAAGACACATCACAAGACACCAGGAACTTCGCTCTGACACCTGCAAACAATGTGGAAACTGTACAGTACAAGTCAGACAGGTTTTACACTGAAGAGCATCATGGGATGTAAGGTGAGATAAATTTAAACATGCTCCATCAAACCCTGAGCAAATTAGCTATGACTGCTATAACCGATTTCTGACCACTAGAGGGCAGAAGACAACATATTTCTAAAACTCACATGCTGTACTTTTACACATAGGCACCATTTTTTTGCCAAACTTTTCAAACCTCCTAAGCAATTTGTGGGGAAAAAAGCTCTTCCTTGAGCGCTTCAACAATCTCCATCTGTCTGAGGAGCCAAAGAAACGCGGTTTGTTGCTTTGTAGTGCACCTCCTTTTTACAGGGAGATAAAATAGCTAACACAAGTAGCGTGCCCATGTGGATACTAGTTGGTCTGTTTGTAGCAACACATTTTCAGGGTTCAGATTGGAGGTCAGAGATCGATTATTGCAGCTAGCATGATGATATTAATGATGGCAGTTTGTCTTAATTTCCATTATTGACCATGATGGCAAGAATATGAATTGTATTTCTTCTAACATACATTTTATAAATATGCATGTTATCCACACAGACATTCTAAACACAAACGTGTTCAGATTATTATTTCCTCCGACTGAATTTAAAAAAAAATTACAACAAACAAATATTTTAACCTTACTCTATACTTTCAACATGATAATCTATGGGGAAGTTTTAACTTTGAAATACATATCTGTTCCCGTATGCAGCGTTATCGGCACACTCTTCTTATGAAGCTCTTTCTTTCTCCCCCTCCTTTGTTTTCGTTTTAAGTTTTCCTCCATTCTTTTTATTTACGCCCTCCTCTCAGGTTGCTTATGTAGTCTTTGACTGTGCTTTCAATGTTGGGAACAGCATAATTCTGTGCAGCATAGATTCCTGTACAGGTTCCAACAACAACACCCATCAGTGCTGAGGAGCGTAGCCTTGCAACAACGTAACCGGCCAGAAAACCCTTCAGGAAAGGAGAGGCGAGGAAACTGCCACCCTAAGGAGAAAAGGACAGTAGAGATTAGTTGTGGATTTTGGTAGTCCGACCAGTTGTATACAATACCTTTTTCTTTGTTTTTTTTAATTGAACTGCATTGTATGTTAACAAAATGTAAGGATGAGTAACCAAATCATCTACATTTAAGTGGCTGTATGAGACTTACTGGAGGAACCCCAGCTTGTATCTCATCCTCCATCCGTCTCTGGATGTCTTCCAGCTGGTCCTTCAGCTCCACCAGGTCTTTGAGCTGGCCCAGAGGATTCTGTATACACATGCAAGCGTACACAAAGACAAACACACACAAAATAGGTAAGTGTCACTAACCAGGGTTTCCTAAATGAAAAACATGCTATGACACATGAATGCATGACGCTAGAATATAGTTGTTCAATACATTAATACAGAGGGGCAGGTCACTCACTCACTGGGTTAGCCAACCTATTGTATCAGTCAGGTAAATTACAATTATGAGACATAAGTGAGACGACTAGCAGTTGTGTTTAGCTATAAATGATAGCACGTGCACGTATTCCAACACGTTCAAATGTTTATTCAAAGTCAGCACGGCTAACATCTGTGCTAAAATATCGTGGGACCTCTTTCTATAGTTCTTGCCAGTGAGGTGATACATTATACTGTAATTAGTAGTAAAGGTCAGGTCACATTTCTCTAAACATTAGCTGTCTCAACTCAAGGAATACAGAAGTTATCGTTGGTCTCAGTGACAGAAAAACAACTTATGAACGTTTTTTTCCAAAAGTAAGCTAACATTAGCTTACATCACATTACAGATTTCACAGCTAGCCGCTGGTTTTCTCGTTTTCAGTTGGTTAATCTTCACAGCACTTAAGTCTGTTAAGAAAAACACTTGACAATGATTTTACTCTTTAACGAAAACTATCCGAAATTCTCGACAATAAGTTAGCTTCACGCTAACTCGGCTAAGCTACTCAACACGACTTCCTGGAAACTGCCTTTCTTCATCAGCCAGCGTTAGCATCTACTGCTCATTGATGAACGTTTAACGACCAGGTGAATAGTTCTTATAATATTGCAAAAACGTTCAATAGAAAGTTAAAATAGAAAGTAAAGGACACCGACCTTGTCATTTCCCATGTTCTCACTTGTGTTGGTACCTCTCTCTTCTTCTTTTACGTGTGGTTTAGTTGAAAACGAATTTTACTGCCCTCTATTGGTATATCACACATACAGATCTTACCAAGGGCTTAAGCTGGGGTTTCCTTCTTTATTATTACCCTAGGAAAAATAAAGAAAAAGATACTTAAAATTGACGTGTATATTTACTAAGACTTTCTAGCTCAATTGTATGTGTAGATACTGCTTCAGGGTTATGCTTAACAGACAAGCCTTCATAATTTCATTTACCAAAACCAGAAGACATCATGGACATCATGGCCTCGCTGGTATGTAATTCTTACAATTCTTATTTTGATAACTCTCAAATTCCTTGTTCCATTTTAATGGTAATGTATAGGCACACCAATGGCAGTATTGGCATTTATTTTTTATTCTTCCTATAAAATACAGGAAAACCACACACAAAAAACAATAGCCTATAACATATACGCTATATTGCATGTCAGAACAAGCACTTTTTCTTGTTTTGATTGGAAAGGCTACACGATTCAAATATAAGTGCATGTCTCAGAAGAATTTTCTTCAAACATTAAATCTACAGTTTCTACTAACCACCCTCCAGCCTGAGAAAAAGCCAATTAACTTGGTCTTCCTCTTTACATTGTAAAGACAGTTTTTTCCCCTTTACTGTTGCTAGAGATTGTGCATTAGAGAGCACATCTGATTCGACACTGCGAGAGAAAACGAGTGAGTAAGAAGTTGAGTAAATAATTACAGAGACAGAAGGCCTGAGTTTCACAGAAGCAACGAGAAACTCATTAATCAGAGCTGTTAAGTTTTGCACTGTTTTTCTAACCATCACTTCCACAACTCGCAGCCGGAGGAGGAAAGACAGATGAATTAGAGAGTAACTAATGAGACCAGCATTTTGACCAGAAAAATGATCAGAAGAGTAGCATTTGAAACATGGTGTGCCTTTCAAGTTAAACTAAATGTGTCAGTACAAAGAGCGTGATTGATAGGTCACAAGTGGTATTCACAGAGAGACTGTGAAAGGGAAAACAAGTGATACAGAGTCACAGGAGGCAAGAAGGCGATTAAAAATATGAAGGGAGGCAGTGTTAGAGACTTTTCAAAGCACAAGAGAGTGACTGCAAATCAAGGGATAGAAAGAGACAGGCAGACTCAGACTGCAAGACGGAGCCGCATATAAAGATCTTTATACTGCAGACTAATTTTAAAAGATTAATCTTGTCAGAACATACTTTAATTCTTCTTATACACTTATGGTTTCTTTTGTCACTTTAGAGGCCTGAAAATATTTAATCCTTACATTCTGCAAGACTGGAAGTCCATTAACCTTTCCATTTTTAGGGTTATCAAAGGACCCACCTGTTAGGGACCAAAGTATTTAACAGTCTGTTCAAGCTGGAATAAAACATTTTCCTTTTCAGATGAAACACGGCTCACACACTCCTCTGGAGTCTGGACAGCAGGCGTTCAAGAGCAGGAGGCAGCGATGGAGGTAAGGTGTCTGATCTTCAAAGTGGTGCATGGTTCAGGGGGGTGTATTGATTCTGGCTGAGGCGTTGGCTGACTAATCTTTGGATGCCACTGTATAGAAAAGGTCACTGATGCTTATGTGGCAGTCATCACAGTGATGTGCTTATGGATTTAAATGAAAATGTCTGTCAGAAAGTGGATTTATGTTTTGACTGTCAGCTTGAGTTAAAAAGATGTCTGACGTTTTAAACTCTTTCATTGAGAAACATACTGAGGTATGTGAGAGGATTTCCCCCCCAATGAAGTCTGTACAATTGATTATGTGAGTCAGAACATCTCTGATGATGAAAAAACAAAATGTAACATTAATCTTTACAGTACTTGTGTTTTTGATACCTTCTACCCTAACCAGTATTGAGCCTCCTTGCAGGCTGTGGTCTTACTAATGGTCCGTTCAGCTCTAACTCAAGCATTAATGCAATATTCCTTAATTTGACTTTTATTAGTGAGTATATATTATATTTGTATATCATTGTTTCTTAGTTATGTGTTGTATGAAATAAATGTTGTATTGCAGGACCTCTTTCTTTTTCAAATAATTCTCTTATTGAATCTTATTTAAAGGATGTGAATCACACCAGCTCCAGCAGCCTCATTAACTGTAGATTGTAATAAATTGTCATATATTTACCCCGGTATTGTTAGTAGGTTTAAAAAAATAATAATGATACTCTTATCTGTTACATTTGCCCGTCCTCACTGACCCATTAAAAAAGCAGGTGGTTGGTCTGTCTTAGGCTAACTTTGTTTTAGTCAAGGATTCGCACAATAAAGAGTTAAAGTTCTTGCCCTCATGCCCTTCATTCAGGAACACATTATTGTTTGTTAGTTTTTATAAATGAGTCTATGACAAAATTCCCGTCTGCTGCCTATTGTGTTAAAAGCAGTGACTTATAGTTTCATAATGTGCTCTGCTGCCTCAGGAGGGTTGAAGCTTTGACAGTGTGCTGTTGGCTCTGGTCTATGCTCTGCTCTGATGGGTTAGGCTGTACTGCATTATGTCGAGTGTTTCCCTGTGTTGTCAAAGATACGACCATCCCTGTGTGTCTATGTCATACTTTATATGCTGCACATGCATTGCTGATTTTGTTTTTGCTTTCTTTTTGTGCTGTTTTTCGGCTGGTTAAACCGATTTATAGCAATTTGTGGAAGCATTTAGTTCAACAATCATTCTGATTTATTGCACTGTAATGGAAGCTTTTTTTTATTTATCCAATACATTTGAAGTCTGCTGTAAAATATGATGTATTTCTTCATTACTTAAAATCTGAAAGCCTTTTACTGTAGTGTGGCCTGATGTTTTTGCGGGCTGAGTTGGCTCGTGTTCAGTTAGGTTCCCTCATTAACCTCAGTGTTCAGTATTCAGCTTGTGTTCTCTCATGGCCACTGATACAGACTCTGCTGGCAGAGAGAAATGTGATTGGCTGACAGCACCACTGAATAAGAGGGGACTTTGTAAAAAGTCCTAGATTGTCAGAGCTTACTCACATATGTGCATGACTCAGCACAATTGAGGGGTGTCATTTAAAAAATAATGTACCTCTTGAAAAAAAATTGTATTAGGAGTACTACTTTAAATTAAATATGGATTTATTTTCCCCCATTGAGCAGACAAATAAGAAAAGCAATATTTACCTCCCATGCAAAGGCAGAGACTTTCTCCAGAGGATCTTTATAACAAATAATAAGGGGTGAGACGGTCAGATTTTTGTAATGACAGTGGTAATAGTAAAATAATTTACACTTATATTCAAAAGTTTTCTATTTATTTAGGTTGGAGTTAAACCCTAATCCAGGATCATTTGCATGGGTGGTTCAAGCTTCCCGTAGTTTCCTCTAAGAAAAGTTCTATTCCTTAATTCATGTTCATTTAACTGAGGGATGATCATTTGCAACAGCATCATTTAATTTAGTCAACAATTAACATGGCCAAATATGCAATGGCAATCAGTTGCTTACCTTTAGCATCCATATGAATGTTAATAATGCTTGCTGATAAGTAGACTGTTTTTGATAAAAGCTTTCCTGATTATTACACAGATGAAAAAACGAATCACATTACAGACAAATGAAAAATCGTTGGATATAATACATTCAAATAAGTGATGAGTCTCTCTGTGTAGCAGATGCATCAATATAAGTGCTTAAACCTTTCAGGAGAAAAGTGCAAATACTTTTAAACCATCAAGCAGATAGTGATACTGTTTGTGTTACTGCTGAAAATAAACTGTAGTTTTAAAGCACCCTATAAGCTGAATACCCACATGGCATTATAGTTTCCTCCTTTACATTTTACTATTATAATTGGAGCACTAATTATATTTGTTATATAATAAGTGGATTTGATTTTTGTTGGCATTCTGCTGCTGTCTGCAAACATAGCTGAGTCAAGGCAAGCAATTAAAACAGATTGTTTCCATTTCAAAGAGTTGAAGTGCACTGGCTTTTTGCCACTAATGATTTCAACATTTAGATGGTGTGTGTGCGGGTGTGTGTGTGTGTGTGTGTGTGTGTGTGTGTGTGTGTGTGTGTGTGTGTGTGTGTGTGTGTGTGTGTGTGTGTGTGTGTGTGTGTGTGTGTGTGTGTGTGTGTGTGTGTGTGTGTGTGTGTGTGTGTGTGTGCGCACGCGTGTGTGTGCAGCATGTAAGGGTTCACCTTGATCCCAGTTATAAGCCCATTAAAGTTTTTAAGCTCTGTTGCTTCTCTGGCAAGACAAGGTAAAATGAAGATAGGTACTGCTGCCTCATTGCACCACTCTGCTGTGATGAGCCAAGGTGGGTGAGTGAGTGTGAGTTTGTGTCACCCAAGTTGTATGTGTGTAGCCTCCTGTTCACATGGTCAAAAAGAGGGGAATGCATTTGAATTAAGAGGAAAAAATGTCGATCATATTTAAGTTTTGTTGGAAGAAAAAGAGAACATGACAGTGTTTGCAGTAACAAATATCTGAAATACAGGGAGAAGTTTCTGGAGAGATGAAGGCATGGGTGTGTCCTTTGTCTCAGTCATCAGGGCCACTGGTGTCTGTTGTACACATGGGTCTCTTCTTCCTTCCTCTGTGAAGCTGCATCAGCATCACCACAATTATGTGCCCTCTCTCCTTCTACCTCTTTCTCCGTGTTTCTCTGCCCCTCCCTTCTCTTCTCTCCTCTTCTTCCTCACACATACGCTCTCACTCACCGGGGATGCCTGAATCAGTAATAAGTCTTGATCAGAGTTCCTGCAGCTGAGAGCTGAGACTTACGGGTCAGTGCTCAGCTTTATGCAGCTCCATGCTGTCGGAACTAGCTCAGCAAATTTTTAAGGATCTCATTCTGACAGGTTGAAGCTCTGCTATCTGGAGGTGCATGTGATGAGGATTTCCAATAACCTGTGGACATTTTCTGGCAGAGGTGAAGACAGAGATGCTCTTAAACATAAGGTATGATGAGAATGAAAGAAATCGGGGGATTCCATTGAGAAATGTAAAGGTTCAAAACTCACATCTTGTGGATATTGGCCGATTTTGGAAGAGTTGAAGATTTGGCTTAAATTGGAAGCTTCGAGAAATTTGCAACAGCTTGTCAGAGCACAACCTGCTGGAGCTGAATGATTCTGGCAGTACTACCTGTTTTTCAAGTCAGGTGTATTAGTGGATACATTTTTGCTCAATGCACAAAGACAGTAAAATATGCAGTTGAGCTACACAATGCAGCCCAGAATAGAAGAGTTTCCAACAAAGATTGACGAATGATCAACAAGTGAATTTAGCTTTTCATCAAGACTGCGGTACCATTGCAACTTCGATCACAACGATATGGACCTACGGGGGAGCAGAGGACCAATAGGTGGCCATGACCTGAGAGGTCTTGGGTTAGGGTTCAGCACAATGCCAGTCAGTTCACTTATAACAACAGTGCGGCAGCAGGACTACTCAGCCAGCGTTTGGCTTCGCAGGAGGGAGAAACTGGAGCATGTAAGTTCTGAATTTTGGAGTCTGGAAAATGATTTAAGGGGGCTGAAAGGCTGAGACAAAAAGAAGTGAGCTACAATGTTTTGACCTAAATCATTGAGTTTAAATACAAACATATAAGTTATACTTATATGCCCATTCTTCATTCATCTGCCAATATGTCTGGAAATATTCAAAAACTTATAACTTTTTGGGTATAATTGCTTTTTCATGAGTAAGGTCCTCTTTTTAATGTTCTTCATGACTTTGATCCACCTGCTAATAAACAAAATGACATAGAAAACATAAGCTCCTTCTAAAAATCTGAAAATACCAAGACTTAATCATTCTGGAAAGCTTAAAAAGTTTGGCTGTGGGTGTTTTACTAGAGTTTTTGGCACTTAAATTTGCCAACAGGAGTTAGTTCTGTTGACAACAAGATTTGGATATTAGCCCTAAAGCTGGATTGCTATTCAACAAAGTATTCTAAATGCATTATACATGAAATGTACAAATCAGTGCTTACATTGCCCTCAAAGCACCTGAGATACCTGATAACATTCAGAATTGTATAAAGAGCAGAAACAACAAGCCGATGATGAACCCACGCTAACTTGTCAAACATTTGCTGATCAGAAGAATTTGCTGCTTCTCTCTGTGCTATGAATAATTCAGTCTTGAATATGTAGTGGTTGTAATTATTCATTTTGTTTTAACATTTTATTGACAAAAAAAGTCTTGATTCAAGAGCAGAAATCAATTGATAATGATTGATAATGTTATTGTATACATAACTGAGGTCTGGCCATACCACAGAGTACATTTGTTTATTCCCAACCAAACTGTAAAGATGGATTTAAGCTGTAACCCCTGTTTGAAACAGTGTTTCAAACTGTGTAACTCAGTTTCTCAGTTTCTCAAACTTGCACATTGTGGTAGATTTCCTCCTGTTGCATCAAGCTTTTAGGTCTGCACTCTAAACTGTCTCTCTTTTCGATATCCAACACTCACTTTTGTTTTCTATTACAAAAGAGTTCTGAGGTGCTTAGGAGACTTCCTTCCTGCAGGTAAACAGTATCAACATTCACCAGAGAGCCTGTAGGTGCAGAGATTTAGCGTCTGGGAAAGGACTGGAAAATGTGTGTGTTGAATATTTGATGCTGGAGAGGAACAGTGCTACAGTACGTCCAGAGAGATGCTTTCAAAGCCTGTCTGCATAACCAAACAGGATGATGAATCAGCCTGTCCTATTTCTCACACACACACACACACACACACACACACACTGAACAGTGCACACAGCCAGTTTAACACACACATACTGTAACTGTGTTTTGCAGACACTAGACCAAGCACACAGACGAGCTCTCTCCTGCAGTAGTCGCTTAACAGACGAGGAATTCTGTGGTTTAATAAATCAAACAGACAGACACATGTTATATTTAACATAGATTATTAGGAATAATATTGTGTTTAATTGGCAACAACACTGAAATTATTTTTGTCAGGATGTATTTTTTTTAAAGCAACATTAGCCAAATCTAACAATGTGCTGGCAACATCTCTCTGTTTGAATTTATCTTTCTACTCCAGTAACACCTTTTTATTAATGTGATTTTTATGTTTGAAAGACTTTGCTCAGACAAACTGTTAACAAAAGAGCAAGCTGCTGACAGTGTTGATCAATGGGAGTAAGAAGAAGAAGGAGGACAATGAGATAAGACATTGAGCGCTTCAGGCACTCGGGGTATATCAGTCTGAAGCAAAGGGATTCGATTAAGAGGTTTAGAATGAACTTGTCAAAGGCGGTCTTTGTTTCCCCCGACTCAAGCTCCACAAAATAAATCAGCACGTTGAACTGGTTTAATTTTCTATGTTGTAACCCTTTCAGTCTAAATAGGCCTCCAAATATATAGATTCACTGCACATATTCCTTTCAAAGGATAACACGGCTTTGTGAACAAGAAGCAGTACATGTAAGTAGTTGCTTACAGGATTTATAATCTAATTTAGACGTAGAAGTTAGCTTCTCGAATTGAAGTATCAAAAGGTTTTTGGGAGATTTCTCATTGTTTCAAATATTGTAACTCAAGTAATGATGTCTGCAAGACACTTTAGGCATCCAACACCATCCAATTCAGTCCATACAGGGAGTTTCAAGTAATAAAAAATAACAATTTAGTAAAAGTAATCTAATCTTTTTTTATCTGGTCAAACATGTTCCTAACCTCTTTAAATCCACTTGGGTGAAAAGTAAATGAATTATTCAGGCATCAATAAATAAAACATGATTCTCACATGATGCTGGGAATCACATGGATGAGTAACAAACCATTATAGCTCACTTTGCCCATTAGGAGTTGGACTATTGACAGACCAACTAAGAAAGAGATACCCAGATCAAATCAACCATGACCCCCACATATTGTTCTTTTACTTCATTGTATTAAAATGAATCAAATTTTGTTTGAACTTCAAACATGTCCCACAGTCTGAAGTCCTGCAGACAGTCAGTTTAGTGTTCTGATGAGTCCCGCTGATAGACTTATCAGCATGTCGCTTCTTGTATTCATCCCTTCATCCTGTTACATGAACGGATGCTGACTTGTTCTTTTCAGCTCATGTGCAGTGTGGTCACTGAGGTTGCTTTTATAAAAGTGCATCTAAGTGCATTTAATACCATTAGCAGTCTGTGGGGAATGGCTGTAAGGATACTCCATTATTTTATGTAAGCATTGTCCTGTTGGTCACTATAGCTTATATTTCACATGCTTGGTTTAAAATGCAGATTGTGCAGAGGAAAGTAAATGAGCATTTCAAGCTTCTAATGAAGCCATTACTGGATGCAGAGTTTGTAACAGTATGCTCTTTAAGGTGGGCTTAAAGCAGGATGATGCAGCAGTTTACAGCCAGGTGAGGATGCTTAGTCCGGATCAAAGTCTGTGAAGTCTCCCTGATGAGTTTTAAGGGTTGGCAGCTGAGGGGTAGAGCTGGCTCCTCACACTGATTCCATTTCCAATTTCATGGTGTCTGTTCTGATGTATGGACTCAGGTCTGAGGACAAGGTGGTCAAAGTATACAGGCCCCTGAGGCTTTCTTTCTTGGACACATACCAGTCTGAGATGTATATTATATCTCTATATTATGTGGTTAGAAAGGAAGATTATGATGATGAAGAATGTAGAGAAGAGAGTTAAGGAAGTTTTATTCTTCTTAATGGAAACCAATATGACTCATTTTGGTTCAAAGATTATCTGTGTCCACTTTTAG